>CM053036.1:152243067-152279424 GCA_028564925.1 Lithobates sylvaticus | reverse complement strand
GATGGGACTTGTGATGGGACTTGTAGTAGGAGGGCCGTCAGTTTTACACCCCTGCTCTAAGGAGTGTATCCTGAGTCAATCTCAGGGGTTTCCAAACTATGGCCCTCCAGTTGTTCAGGAATTACAATTCCCACCATGCCTAGTAATGTCTGTGAATGTCAGAGTTTTACAATGCCTCATGGGACGTGTAGTTTTGCAACAGCTGGAGGGCCATAGTTTGGAGATTACTGCCCTATATCATATACAATTAGGCCAGGTTTTCTGACTACATTCCTACAGGCTCCTTAAAAAGATGGTCATAGATGGATCAAAATTCGACCAGTTCGGCACTGTCGTTGTACGGGCACTGACGTTGTACAGAAGTCAATCTACTGATCAACTTCTGTACAACCACTCTCCTGGAAGATTTCCTCTCAGTCAGCCCTGCTGGCTAACGCCTGCAGCACTGATCAGTGTATTCTGACGACAAGTAAATGTCCTTGCTGTCAGAATTCAATGACACAGGGGGAGGATTTGAATGTGTGGATGGGGATCTCAACTCTAGCCTGCTTTAGGATCAATAATGGTTGGTTTCACAATAGGGAAATATGTGAACGGTGTATTAGTACCTATGTGGAAACTTGAGGAACTTTTTATAAGATTTTATAAGAGTTTTAATATTTCACCAATATCGTTAGGCTTTAAGTGGTTTATTTCACTTGTAATACCTGTTGCTCTTCTGTAGTGTATGTATTAAATATTTGTTTGTGCTTTTATTTCAGCATGTAAACCTCAGGGTCATCACCATCATCAACGTGGAAATCTCTATGTTCGCCAACAAGGTAATGCAGAGAAATTCATGACTGTCTCCAGAATTTAAAATCAATTAAATACAATTTAAAATGTGACAATCCTACTATCATTAGAAGAGTGAATACCAACTGCTGCTGATTGGTCCTTTGACCACAATGTAGCTTGTTTCATTCCAAGAATCCTGTTTTTTTAGGTAAATGCTTTTCAGTTAGCCAATGAATGGATACATTTATACAGAAATAAATGATGGTTTAACCACTTAATTACACCAGGCACGTTCACGCCTTCCTGCCCAGGCACATTTTCAGCTTTCAGCACTGGCACATTTTGAATGACAATTACTCAGTCATGCAACACTGTACCAGTATTTTTGAGACAGATATAGCTTTCTTTTGTCTTATTTATTCACCACTGGGGTTTTTATCTTTTGCTAAATAAATGAAAAAAGACGATTTTGAAAAAATAAAAGTTTTTCAATAACATTTTGCAAATAGGTAATTTTTCTTCTTCACTGATGTACGCTGATGACGCTGCACTGATGGGCACTGATGAGGAGGCACTGATGAGGCTGCACTGATGGGCACTGATGAGGAGGCACTGATGAGGCTGCACTGATGGGCACTGATGAGGAGGCACTGAAAGGGCTGCAATGATGGGCACTGATTATCAGTGTAAATAGTGTACTCACTGTGCCCCTCAGAGATCAGCTCTCCTTTCCTTACACGCTGTCTCTGTGTGAGGAAAGGAGACCTGATAATCGGAAAGTCTGTTTACATTGTGGCAGCTGTGTTTTGGAAATACTGGAACATTGGAAAAAGCTAATTGCATGGTAAAGGGCCACTGTGGTCACAGGGCGTGCGGTATGAGCGTACATGGCAAGACGTCCAGGGACATCCTTCCAGAACTGGAGAGCCGCGCTGTAGCTGTATATTGGCTATAGCCGGGGCAGTAAGTGGTTAATAAGGGTTCTGGGAAATCTCACATGCCATTCAAACTTAAATAGGCTGTTGGATTTAAAAAGAACATTTTGGCTTAACCTGAATTATAAAAATATATTCTATACTTTAAGCTGAATACATTACTAATATATTATTTCTTTCTTGGCAGATCCATGCAACCCCTGCAAGCCTTGTGTTGTCCCCGTCTCCTGCTGTCCTGATCCCTGTGATCCTTGCCAGGGGCAAGGAAGTTTTTGCTGTGATTAATGAAGAAGACATTACATGTACCTAAAGCCCAAGTTACTAAATGACTTCTCTGCAAAATCAATAACACCCTTTCTATTTTATTCAGTTTAAACCTTTTTCATTCTGCATTTTTTTCATTGCTTGTTAATACACCTTACCCAATAAAAATCTTTACTGCTTTTTGCAATGTACCATTTGCTCTTTATCTAATTGCATAGTTTTTTTTTTTTTTTCTTATGTGCTATTATGGGGTAATAAAGCATTGAGAAATAGAAATCTTTACATTTACACATTAATTATTTTACACAATGCAGCAGTTTAAAATTTTCATTTTTCTTATGGTATCCACGTAAAGTTTTACATACTTTTTGGTGCAACAAAAGGTTTCTATTTGATATTATATTAGTGTATTGGGGAAATGTGTGGAATATATAATGTTGAGCAGCATTAATGAATGGCTAGAAAGTTTTAAGTCAGTATAATATATAACACCCATATGACACCCATATATTGGGTGAAAAATGTAATATGGTGCCAACAGAACACACCCCCCCCCCCTGACAACATATGGGGGTTCTTCTATTTTTAGGCAGCCAACACAGCTGGGTCATTTATTCACTAAGATCTGTCAATGAATATATTACAAGTCCAATCTGCCAAATAGAACTCAAGTGCTATGGTTACTACACTCATACACCACTGATACTTCCTCCAGCTTTCTAGCTGAAAGTCTATACCTTGGTACATACATAGAACTGGAGGAAAAGTCTGCAAGAGCATGGCACCACATCCATGATCCAGTGATTGAAGTTGCAATGCTTTACATGCCCATTTGAAAAAAATATATATATTTCTGCAAATAGATGTGCATTTATTCTTTTTTTAAAAAAGGTGGACTTAAAAGCCTTTAAACAATAATTTAAAATGTGTCTACATGTATTTAGTAAGCGTCATCGGTGGCAAGTGTGTGTTCAAAACTACAGCTACAGCAATCATCTAAAAGTACATATCTAGTTTATCATCTGATAGAAGTGAGTTTTTTGACTATATGCAGTGTGTATATTTTTTTTATTTATTACAGGTACTTGTATAGCCCCATCAATTTATGCAGTGCTTTACATATACGATATATTGTACATTCACATCAGTCCCTGTCATCAAGGAGCTTACAATCTAAGGTCCCTAATTCACATTCATTTATATACGTACTAGGGCCAATTTAGACAGGAGCCAATTAACTTACACATACACACACATTTATACATATTCATGCAGCAATTTGTAATAGCATTGTACTTAAAAAAAAAAAAATATAGAGTCACTGCTACCCACATGCCCAGCATCTAAATGCAAGCATGTCAAAGCTGCTGGCTCTACAACTTCTGCCTTTCCATCTGGTAGATTCTGCCCCCTTCCGTGAATTTGCAGAATGTGCTGTACCACAATGGCAGGTTCCCAGTCGCTATTTCTTTTCACGCAAGGCCATTCCAGCTCTGTACCATCACGTGGAAGGCAATGTTGTGGCATCATTGGATAAGGCAGTCAGCCACAAAGTCCATGTTACTGCTGACACGTGGTCCAGCAAGCATGGTCAGGGACGATATATTTCATTCATAGTACACTGGGTAACTCTACTTGCAACTCAGAAAGATGCAGGACAGGGCTCAGTGCTGCAGCTTGTTGTGCTCCCACATCTCCATACAGCTAGTGGTAATGATGCCAGATTTATCAGCTCTACCCCCTCCTCCTCCTCCTTTTCCATGCCCTTCTCTGCTGAATTTTCCTATGAACCACAAGTACCCACTAAGGATTCAAGGGGCTATTCAATGTGTCAGACTAAAAGTTGCCATGCAGTGCTTCAGCTGGTGTGTCTAGGGGACAGGAACCACACCGGAGCAGAGATTCTTGCAGCATTGCAGGGGCAGGCCCAGAGGTGGTTCACGCCAGCTGGAGCCAGGAATGGTGGTGTGTGATAATGGCACAAACCTCCTGTCCGCAGTTAAACAGGGAAAGTTGACACATGTGCCATGCCTGGCACATGTCCACAATTTGGTGGTGCAGCGTTTCCTAAATTTGTACCCATGGTTGGAAGATCTGCTAATGCAGGCCAGAAGAAATTCAGCGGGAATTCCACATGCCCGTAAACCGCCTGACTTGTGACATGCCCACAAGGTGGAACTCAACTTTGGCAATGCTGCACAGCTGCACATGCAGCAGAGGGCCGTCAACGAGTACCTGTGTGAGTATGGCACAACGACAGGCTGCTAATGGCTGCTCATAAAGGATTCATGCACTATTTTGTCACCATTTGAGGAGGCCACAAGGATGGTGAGCCGTGACAATGCAGGCATGAGTGACACAATCCCTTTTGTGTTCCTGCTGGAGCAGACATTGTGTGGCATTCTGGACAGGGCACTTGAGGCAGAGCAGCAGGAGGAAGAGGAGGACTTCCTTTTTTCTCAAGGCCCACTTTATGCAGACACCATTGTTCCTATGGCACAGAACACATAAGAAGAGAGGGAGGAGGAGGAGGATTCTGGCAGTTTTGGAGTCATTGAAGCAGAGGAAGACATACATCAAACAGTAAGAGATGGTTTTCAATCCACAGAACCCTTGGGAGTAGTACATGGCTGGGAAGAGGCAGTTCAAGATACTATAATCCTCAGTGCCCCCGAGGAGTTTTCTTCTCATGCCTCCGCAAATTTTTGCGGTGCTTGGGCTCCCTCATGCTTCAAAGCCTGCGAAAGGACCCAAGAATATTTGCCGTAAAGGAGAAGGATCACTATTGGTTGTCAACCCTCCTTGACCACCGTAACAAGGGGAAAGTCTCAGAACTCATCCCGTCCCAACAGAGTGCAGAAGATAAAATCTCTTGAGGACACCCTACAGAAACGTAGCTTTGAGGCTTCTGTAGGTCAAGAGAGGAGTGGTGGAGAAGGCGGGCGCCTAAGTGATGCATTTCACAATTTTTTTAGTCCTTGCCGCCCAGGACTGTCAGCTTCCACATCCCATCGGCAGGGTCTGCATCACACGGTGGACGATTTTCTAGAGGCGAAAACAGAGATTGAGAGCTTTCCAGTCGACGATCCACTGGCTTACTGGGTCATGAGGATAGACCACTGGCCAAAACTTGCCCTGTATGCAATTGAGCTGCTGGGCATTCAGTGCTGCTGGAGGTTTTGTTACTGATAATAGAACGCTTCTGTCCACAGACTCGGTGGACCATCTGACATTTATCAAAATGAATCAGTCCTGGATTACCAGCAGCTATGAAGCCCCTGATGCAGATGATGCTGATTAATTGTTTTTGGGATGTGGAATCTCTGTAGGACTTCTAGGCTGCCTAGCATTGTGGGTGTTGATTTCATCTGGAAGATTTTTTTTGGTGCAGGTTGGAGCATGGGCACAATTTACACCCAAAGAAAGAGAAATTTTTCCACACCTGTTTGACAAGTGCATATCATTGCAATTTTTGACAGCAAGGCCAATTCTTGCTTTCATCAAGAGCACCTCTATAAGGTTACGGTGTGAAGGCACCAACGACACCCAAAGACCAATTTTTCCGCACCTGTTTGACAGGTGCATATTATTTTCATTTTTGACAGCAAGGCCAATTCTTGCTTTCATCAAGAGTACCTCGGTGGTTACGGTGTGAAGGCGCCACTGACACCCAAATACCACATTTTCTGCACCTGTTACTTCTATTCAAAGTCTGTGGAAGAGACACCAGAATTTATCCAAAAAATCTCTAATCTTGTTCCCAGTGTTACATTGTACCCTTATCATACAAACTGGCTCTGCAAGCCATTGCTTACAAAATAAAGAAAGCTTGCAGGGAAATTTTTTTTTTTTTGGCTTTATAAATGCAATTGTTGCTGCAGCAACTTCTATACACATTAAAAATGTGCAACTTTACAGGTAGACTACAGGATCCCCCAGGCATATTGAAAGGATTTTTTCATTTTTATGCTTTCACTTTAAGCATCAATAAATCACTGCTTAAATTACATTTTTTACAAACTTTTTTTCATTGACACATGTCCTCCAGTGAAGTACCCGGACCCCCATAAACATTGTATGCCCAATTACTTATATATATAGTAGTTTGATGTATGAGGGGCGCTAGTACCAATACAAAAAAATCCACTTAAAATAAGGGGTTAATTATATGTATGTTCTGAACTTTCCATTAAAAGGTGAGCTATTGATAAAGGGTATGGAGGCACAATATAGATCTACTACGAACTATGCTAATTAATATCTGTATATAGTGACAATAATGAACATAACTAATTGCTCATACATCTCAAATAATATTTTGTGTCAATCAATTCAAAAGTTGTTTAGTTGTGTCAATATAAACAAATAATTCATATCAAATATATACCTATGCGTGACCAATAGAGGTATTGTGATATTGCCTGAACAAAGTGATATACAAAAAAGAGAGAGCTACCAAAGCCCTATTGAACAAAGTGAAAAAAACACAACACAGATATAAGCTGACCAAGCCTAATATCGTATATCAAAAAGTGTACATATATCTAAATTAAATATTAAAAATAAAAATAAACAATTCAAAATTGACACTAGACCAGGCACCTATGCCCAATCTTATATATATAGTGAAAAATAGCAAGTGATCCCAATTGTATGCTTGGGTGCATTCAATATTCGTGAAAAAAATATAAATAATACAAAATAAATATTTAGTGAAACTCCATATAATGCAAAGTTCATATAGTAGTCCTTGCTGGGAAAAAAAACCGCATTCACTTCTGTACATATAGCTTGTGCACCATCACCAGACAAGTTCTTGATCCACCCAGTGTGAGAACCAATGGTAGTAAATGGCCTCTTACCAAATGGAGTTGATTACTTTGTTAAGAGTAATCAAATGCGCTTTCACAGGATTGTGCCTGTACACTGAGTGACACACCCTCACTCAAAGACTCTCTTCCTTCCAACAGATCAGCTCAGATGAAATGGAATGAAAACATGGATGGGAATATAAAGAGAGGCGCACCTCATAGCGTAATAACGTCTTTATTTAAAATATAGCATAAAAAACACAGCAGCCAATTGCTCACTCACATTTTCCGGTGCCCACCCGGCACTGAGGCTGCTTGTAAAAGATTAAAAGTTTAGATGGAGCGGCGGATCCTTCCCTCGTGGTATGCGTTTCCAGCGTGCGTTCCACTCGCCAGTAACCAGGACCAGTCTCACAGGAAGTCCAGCAGCAGTACGTCCAAAGAGTAAAAGTGATCAGGTACCGCCTACCGACGTACGTTTCGTGATTGACACGTCTTCAGGGTGGCGTACCTGATCACTGCAAGCCTGATTAATATAATGATCCTCATTAGTAACCAACCAATGAGGCCTCAGAATGGGCGCAGCCTCAGTCCCAGTGAAACTCCCATCACGGACACAGCCGCATATTACATATACATATTATAAAAAACATGCCTAAACCCCCAGCTATGATGCGAAATATTTATATGTTACATAGTAACACCTTGCCTCATTATTCCCAACTCCCTACGGGATCTTATTTGTTATTTCTAGGTACTAAATTAGCTAATATGGAACTATTTTTGGATACTTTTTTTAGGCTTCATGATAGAGCTAATATGAATCAAACCTTACCAAAAGCTCCATTTTATAAAGCAAAGGTAAGTCTGTCCATATCTCCCCAATAATCTATTTAGATATCTGGATATATATTAACTTATTTAATTGGGACTTATATTATTTATCTATGGAGTATGAAGTCCGTAGTACTCATATACTCCACAAGATGTCACTATATATATCGAGTGTCTATGGAACCACATCTTTGATTCAGTATGACGGGATTGCTCCTATGTCACCATCCCAATCATACAGTTGCCTATTTTATTCTCCCTTCAAAACAAACTTTATGTCAATATTTATATTGCCATTGTGTGAATAAACCCATTACCTCAACTGGCTATTCCGATATATTATTTTTTATCTTTGATGGAATTTATATTGTTATCTATGGGGTATGTAACTGTATTACTTGTAAGGTCCACAAGATGTCATTATATCACGTGTGCCATCTCAGGATAGCTTGAATAAATATCCTACTTCCATTCTGTATATAGATATATTTCAATCTGTAATACTCATCTGTTCCTCACGATGTCAATACATATGGTATGTTATATATGGGGCAATCTAAATAGATCTCGTTATCTCATTCTCCATAAAAACGGGTAGCTATTATCCCAACGTCGCCCAACATAAAAAATTAGCTATATTTATCTTCACAATTTAAAATACTACAGCTATTATTAACTAATTACCATTTGGTACCCCATTGTCACCTCCTCAGTTGGCTATTCATTGGACAAGAAGCAATTAAGGTCCAAATCTATGTTCATCCCCAAAGGTTGCATCGTGTCCAATGTATATAGCCACTTGGTCTCATTTTGAGATATTGCTATTTTCATGTCCGTTCCTCTCCAGTGCCTCGACACTCTGTCTATCCCATAAAACTTGCACATTGAAGGATCACTGTTGTGATATCTTTCAAAGTGTCTAGGCACACTATGGTTCGGAACTTTTTTTCTAATATTGGTCAAATGTTCTTTAATACGTACTTTGAGCTGTCTCGTGGTACGCCCTACATATTGCATAGGGCAGGGGCATTGCAATACGTAAGTGACATATTCAGAGTCACACGTTATTAACGGTTTAATTTTATGTGTTTTTTTATTTGCACATGATTGGAAGTGGGTTAATTTTTTATTTGTGCCTGGTTGTCTCGTTATTTTGCATGCTTTACATCTGTTACAGTAATGAAAGCCTGATCCGTCCAGGAAGGTGAGTGGTTTCCTGGGGGGATCTGGCACATTGGGGGCTATCTTATTCCGGAGTCCAGGAGCTCTAGTGTAAATGAATTTGGGTACCTTTGGGATATTTGACCTTAGATCTTGGTCTTGTCTGAGTATAGGCCAGTGTTTTTTAACCGCTTCAATACAGGGCTTTTAAACACCCTTCCTTACCAGAGCACTTTTTGCGATTCGGCACTGCGTCGCTTTAACTAACAATTGCGCGGTCGTGCGACGTTACACCCAAACAAAATTGACGTCCTTTTTTTTCCCACAAATAGAGCTTTCTTTTGGTGGTATTTGATCGCCCCTGCTGTTTTTATTTTTTGCGCTATAAACAAAAGAAGAGCGACAATTTTGAAAAAAAACACAATATTTTTTACTTTTTGCTATAATAAATATCCCATTTTTTAAAAAAAAAAAAAAATTTTTCCTCAGTTTAGGCCGATACGTATTCTTCTACATATTTTTGGTAAAAAAAATCGCAATAAGCGTATATTGATCGGTTTGCGCAAAAGTTATAGCGTCTACAAAATAGGGGATAGATTTATTGAATTTTTTTTTTTTTTTTTTTTACTAGTAATGGCGGCGATTTGCGATTTTTTTTTTCGTGACTGCGACATTGCGGCGGACACTTCGGACACTTTTGACATATTTTTGGAACCATTCACATTTACACAGCGATCGTTGCTATAAAATTGCAATGATTACTGTGTAAATGTGACTGTCAGGGAAGGGGTTAACACTAGAGGGCGCTGGAGGGGTTAATGTGTGTCCCTAATAGGAGTGATTCTAACTGTAGGGGGAGGGGACTTAAGGGGAGGAGACCGATCATGTGATCCTCTGTACTGGGATCACATGATCGGTCTCCTCCCCGCTGACAGGACGTGGAGCTGTGTGTTTACACACACAGCTCCACGGTCCCGCCCGGTCCCGTTGTTTTAACGGGCAATCGCGGGTGCCCGGCGGACATCGCGGCCACCGGGCACTCGCACCGGGTCCCGAGCGATGCCGCGGGCGCGCGCCCCCCAGGCGGCCGGGAATCCGAGGACGTCATATGACGCCCACCCAGGATGGTAGATCCACCTTGTGGGCGTCATATGACTATGGCCGGGTATTGAACTGGTTAATAATGGCTTCTACCTCTCTATATTGTCTATTGTAGCCTGTTATAAAGGCTAGACCTCCCACATATTCAGGTTTAGCTTTAGTGGTGAGTAGGGAGCTCCTATCTAGGTTTGAAACTTGTGATATTACTTTCTTAAGGGTATCTTCTTTATAGCCCTTCTCAATAAATCTTTCAGTTAACACCTGCGCTTGTTCCTGAAAGTCAATCTGTGTGGCACAATTGCGTTTTAAACGCATATACTGGCCTTTAGGGACAGCACCTATCCACCTTGGATGGTGGCAACTCCTTGTAGGGACATACCCATTTCTATCTGTTGCTTTAAAATAGGTTTTTGTGATAAATTGCTCCTGCTTAATGGTGATGGTAAGATCCAAAAAATTAACCTCTTGCCCCATGTGTTCACTGGTGAACTTTAAACCATATAGATTACTATTCATACTGGTTAGGTACTCATTGAATTCCTCCACAGTCCCTCTCCTCTTGAATTGATTGACACAAAATATTATTTGAGATGTATGAGCAATTAGTTATGTTCATTATTGTCACTATATACAGATATTAATTAGCATAGTTCGTAGTAGATCTATATTGTGCCTCCATACCCTTTATCAATAGCTCACCTTTTAATGGAAAGTTCAGAACATACATATAATTAACCCCTTATTTTAAGTGGATTTTTTTGTATTGGTACTAGCGCCCCTCATACATCAAACTACTATCAATTAAATCTTACAGATTTCTATAGGGAGCAGCTGCCCTGGGTCTATGGTAATAGTAATAGCATTGACCATAAGATTTGGTAATTATCCTAAGCGCGGAGCTTGACTAGCCAATATCAGTGGCCGTCGACTTTTTCTCATTCTTTTGGTACTGTACCATACAAAATTTGTTTGATACAATACTAATAGCTCAAGCAAGCATGGATATATTTAACTTTATGCAAGAAAGGAACATCAATCTAGAGGAAGTGTTCCAACAGGCACCCGCCCCCAACCTTGACCTCGGGAGAGGTTTTAAACAACTCCAAATAGACATGGAGAAACAAATCAGGTTGTGGTGGGATGTGGCCTCTTTGGAAATGTATATAGGCCATAATTTAACCCCTCGAAGATTAAGGTGGGATATTAATCCGAATGAAGGTCCCGAAGACCTTCAGTCTTTGGATGAATGGTATCAGTTTTTTAATGGCTGTGAACAAAAACTTATGCAACTTATGGTAAGGAAACGTAAGGCTAAGGCAGGTATTCTGCAATCCAAAATCGCAGAACTTAAAGAAAAAATGGGGCCTTATAGCACTTGTAATGACTATACAGAAAAGGCTAAAACATTACAAAATCATTTGGCCAAATATGATGGAGAAATAAAAAATAAAAAAAATTAAAAAGTACCAAAGAGACATCAAACATTTTGAGGAAAATAAGGTATACAAATGGCAAGAAAACATGCTGGTAGGGTCTGAACCTAACACCCCAGAATCTAAGGGACCCGCCTCGGTCCCCATAGCCACTAAAATGAAAGCGGCTAATATTAACAAATCGGGCACTAAATTGGGGGGAGGAAAACCATCTGGGAATTCGAAAGGTCCCAATCAAGTCCCACAAAATGGGTATCCCCAGCCACCCCCATATCCAGTGTCGACATACAATAGATATGGCCCGCTGGAAAATAGACCTCCAGAATATAATTACTATGGGTATGACCGTAATCAATACCCACAGAGACCCCCCAGGGGAGCATTCAGAGGGAATTTCAGAGGGAGACCGGGCCCCTATCAGAATCAATACCCCAACCAATACCAGGGGGGGGAATGGAGGGGATGGAAAGAACATTATCGCATCCCACCCAATTCACCTCGTGGGTTACAAGACCCAAGAGAACAAGAGGGAAAAGAGGACGAGGGCGAAAGAAAAAGGAAAAGGGACAACTAAATAAGGGACTATTTAATTTAACAGATGTAAAATTTACGGATAATGAGCTAGAGGTACTCAATCAAGGACTTAAATATGCACCAAGTAAAAGTGCTGATAAATTCGAACTGTTTATTGACATAGAAAAATATGTGAGAAAATTAAATATTAAAAAACATTTTGCGAATAAAAGTGGCAGGGAAGGTGACTTCCAGGCCACGCATCCATACAAACATACCAATCTAAGAAATAATTCAACGTTCAATCCCCAAAAAGGAAAGCACCATCACATAGAAGTATTCAAAAACATGGTACAGAATGATATAAAAAAGATGGAAATTAAAAAATATGGAGATACAGTCAAAATATGGGAAGGAATCAAGCAAATAGAGGAGAAGAAACAAATAGTAATACGAGGTGCAGATAAAGGGGGCGGGTTAGTTGTAATGACACGTGAGTACTATTACAATGAAATGAATAGACAGTTGAGGGATCCCAATACTTATTTAAAACTGAGAGGCGACCCTACTTCCAAATTAAAAACGATATTAACTAATTGGGTGACAGAAGGATTACAAAAAAATTTTTTGAATAAAAAAGAAGCTGATTATTTGATCCCCCTAGCCCCCAAAATTCCCGTATTATATCTGACACCCAAAATACACAAAAATAAAGAAAAACCCCCGGGACGCCCAATCATAAGTGGTATTAATTCTTTGTTCTCCCGGATGGGTGAATACCTAGATTGTTTTTTCAAACCACTAGTCCCATGTAGTCCTTCCTATTTGAAGGACAGCCGTGAATTGATAGTCCTTCTTCAAGATTTAAGAGCAACATCAAACACCATTATGATTACTGTAGATATAGAATCACTTTATACAAATATTAGACATATGGATGCTGAAGTGGCAATAAAATGGGCATTAACTAAAGATTCACAATTAAAACAAGCACAGATCAACCATCTAGTCAAGGGGTTAAGTATGACAATGAAAAATAACTTTTTTTGGGCTAATAGCGAGTACTATAACCAAGTTGGAGGTGTAGCTATGGGGGCTCGTTATGCCCCAAGCGTGGCCAATATAGTCTTGAATAAGTGGGAAGCTGAAACAATTTTTTTCAAACAGAATGAGTCGCTGGTGTTCTACAAAAGATATATAGACGATATTATTGTTTTCTGGAGAGGGACTGTGGAGGAATTCAATGAGTACCTAACCAGTATGAATAGTAATCTATATGGTTTAAAGTTCACCAGTGAACACATGGGGCAAGAGGTTAATTTTTTGGATCTTACCATCACCATTAAGCAGGAGCAATTTATCACAAAAACCTATTTTAAAGCAACAGATAGAAATGGGTATGTCCCTACAAGGAGTTGCCACCATCCAAGGTGGATAGGTGCTGTCCCTAAAGGCCAGTATATGCGTTTAAAACGCAATTGTGCCACACAGATTGACTTTCAGGAACAAGCGCAGGTGTTAACTGAAAGATTTATTGAGAAGGGCTATAAAGAAGATACCCTTAAGAAAGTAATATCACAAGTTTCAAACCTAGATAGGAGCTCCCTACTCACCACTAAAGCTAAACCTGAATATGTGGGAGGTCTAGCCTTTATAACAGGCTACAATAGACAATATAGAGAGGTAGAAGCCATTATTAAAAAACACTGGCCTATACTCAGACAAGACCAAGATCTAAAGTCAAATATCCCAAAGGTACCCAAATTCATTTACACTAGAGCTCCTGGACTCCGGAATAAGATAGCCCCCAATGTGCCAGATCCCCCCAGGAAACCACTCACCTTCCTGGACGGATCAGGCTTTCATTACTGTAACAGATGTAAAGCATGCAAAATAACGAGACAACCAGGCACAAATAAAAAATTAACCCACTTCCAATCATGTGCAAATAAAAAAACACATAAAATTAAACCGTTAATAACGTGTGACTCTGAATATGTCACTTACGTATTGCAATGCCCCTGCCCTATGCAATATGTAGGGCGTACCACGAGACAGCTCAAAGTACGTATTAAAGAACATTTGACCAATATTAGAAAAAAAGTTCCGAACCATAGTGTGCCTAGACACTTTGAAAGATATCACAACAGTGATCCTTCAATGTGCAAGTTTTATGGGATAGACAGAGTGTCGAGGCACTGGAGAGGAACGGACATGAAAATAGCAATATCTCAAAATGAGACCAAGTGGCTATATACATTGGACACGATGCAACCTTTGGGGATGAACATAGATTTGGACCTTAATTGCTTCTTGTCCAATGAATAGCCAACTGAGGAGGTGACAATGGGGTACCAAATGGTAATTAGTTAATAATAGCTGTAGTATTTTAAATTGTGAAGATAAATATAGCTAATTTTTTATGTTGGGCGACGTTGGGATAATAGCTACCCGTTTTTATGGAGAATGAGATGACGAGATCTATTTAGATTGCCCCATATATAACATACCATATGTATTGACATCGTGAGGAACAGATGAGTATTACAGATTGAAATATATCTATATACAGAATGGAAGTAGGATATTTATTCAAGCTATCCTGAGATGGCACACGTGATATAATGACATCTTGTGGACCTTACAAGTAATACAGTTACATACCCCATAGATAACAATATAAATTCCATCAAAGATAAAAAATAATATATCGGAATAGCCAGTTGAGGTAATGGGTTTATTCACACAATGGCAATATAAATATTGACATAAAGTTTGTTTTGAAGGGAGAATAAAATAGGCAACTGTATGATTGGGATGGTGACATAGGAGCAATCCCGTCATACTGAATCAAAGATGTGGTTCCATAGACACTCGATATATATAGTGACATCTTGTGGAGTATATGAGTACTACGGACTTCATACTCCATAGAAAAATAATATAAGTCCCAATTAAATAAGCTAATATATATCCAGATATCTAAATAGATTATTGGGGAGATATGGACAGACTTACCTTTGCTTTATAAAATGGAGCTTTTGGTAAGGTTTGATTCATATTAGCTCTATCATGAAGCCTAAAAAAAGTATCCAAAAATAGTTCCATATTAGCTAATTTAGTACCTAGAAATAACAAATAAGATCCCGTAGGGAGTTGGGAATAATGAGGCAAGGTGTTACTATTTAACATATAAATATTTCGCATCATAGCTGGGGGTTTAGGCATGTTTTTTATAATATGTATATGCAATATGCGGCTGTGTCCGTGATGGGAGCTTCACTGGGACTGAGGCTGCGCCCATTCTGAGCCCTCATTGGTTGGTTACTAATGAGGATCAGTATATTAATCAGGCTTGCAGTGATCAGGTACGCCACCCTGAAGACGTGTCAATCACGAAACGTACGTCGGTAGGCGGTACCTGATCACTTTTACCCTTTGGACGTACTGCTGCTGGATTTCCTGTGAGACTGGTCCTGGTTACTGGCGAGTGGAACGCACGCCGGAAACGCACACCACGAGGGAAGGATCCGCCGCTCCATCTAAACTTTTAATCTTTTGCAAGCAGCCTCAGTGCCGGGTGGGCACCGGAAAATGTGAGTGAGCAATTGGCTGCTGTGTTTTTTATGTTATATTTTAAATAAAGACGTTATTACGCTATGAGGTGCGCCTCTCTTTATATTCCCATCCATGTTTCCATTCCATTTCATCTGAGCTGATCTGTTGGAAGGAAGAGAGTCTTTGAGTGAGGGTGTGTCACTCAGTGTACAGGCACAATCCTGTGAAAGCGCATTTGATTACTCTTAACAAAGTAATCAACTCCATTTGGTAAGAGGCCATTTACTACCATTGGTTCTCACACTGGGTGGATCAAGAACTTGTCTGGTGATGGTGCACAAGCTATATGTACAGAAGTGAATGCGGTTTTTTTTCCCAGCAAGGACTACTATATGAACTTTGCATTATATGGAGTTTCACTAAATATTTATTTTGTATTATTTATATTTTTTTCACGAATATTGAATGCACCCAAGCATACAATTGGGATCACTTGCTATTTTTCACTTTATATATAAGATTGGGCATACGTGCCTGGTCTAGTGTCAATTTTGAATTGTTTATTTTTAGTTTTAATATTTAATTTAGATATATGTACACTTTTTGATATACGATATTAGGCTTGGTCAGCTTATATCTGTGTTGTGTTTTTTTCACTTTGTTTAATAGGGCTTTGGTAGCTCTCTCTTTTTTGTATATCACTTTGTTCAGGCAATATCACAATACCTCTATTGGTCACGCATAGGTATATATTTGATATGAATAATTATTTGTTTATATTGACACAACTAAACAACTTTTGAATTGATTGACACAAAATATTATTTGAGATGTATGAGCAATTAGTTATGTTCATTATTGTCACTATATACAGATATTAATTAGCATAGTTCGTAGTAGATCTATATTGTGCCTCCATACCCTTTATCAATAGCTCACCTTTTAATGGAAAGTTCAGAACATACATTTAATTAACCCCTTATTTTAAGTGGATTTTTTGTATTGGTACTAGCGCCCCTCATACATCAAACTACTATCAATTAAATCTTACAGATTTCTATAGGGAGCAGCTGCCCTGGGTCTATGGTAATAGTAATAGCATTGACCATAAGATTTGGTAATTATCCTAAGCGCGGAGCTTGACTAGCCAATATCAGTGGCCGTCGACTTTTTCTCATACTTATATATATGCCTTCAAAGTGGACACTTTTGATTTTTCACGTTCGGGTCCCATAGACTTCAATGGGGTTAGTTATTCGGTTCCGAACTTTCGCAATGTACGAAAGTTCTGGTGTGAGCTGAACTGGGGGTCGTTTGGCCCATCCCTAGCCATCATTAGGGGTGCAACAGATCGTCGCCGATCCGTGATCCGAACGGGTCACCCCGTTCGGATCGGCACACCCCGCGATCCGCGGCCTCGGCCTAGCTCCGGAGCGGCGGCGGCCATCTTGGTACACCCGGCGGCCTTAGGAAAGGCCGCGGCTTCGGCCTAGCGCCGGAGCGGCGGCCATCTTGGTACACCCGGCCACTGTTTACAATGTGATCGCTCCGTCAAATGACGGAGCGATCACTTGTAAAAAAAACTCTGCATTACCCAGCCAATACCCAGCATATACCCTGCATTACCCAGCATATACCCTGCATTACTCTGCATTACCCAGCATATACCCTGCATTACCCAGCCAATACCCAGCATATACCCTGCATTACCCAGCATATACCCTGCATTACCCAGCCAATACCCTGCATTACCCAGCCAAATACTCTGCATTACCCAGCCAATACTCTGCATTACCCAGCCAATACTTTGCATTACCCAGCCAATACTCTGCATTACCCAGCCAATACTCGGTGATACTCTGCATTACCCAGCCGATACTCTGCATTACCCAGCCGATACTCTGCATTACCCAGCCGATACTCGGCGATACTCTGCATTACCCAGCCGATACTCTGCGATACTCTGCATTACCCAGCCGATACTCGGCGATACTCTGCATTACCCAGCCGATACTCGGCGATACTCTGCATTACCCAGCCGATACTCGGCGATACTCTGCATTACCCAGCCGATACTCTGCCAATACTCTGCATTACCCAGCCAATACTCTGCATTACCCAGCCAATACTCTGCATTACCCAGCCAATACTCGGCGATACTCTGCATTACCCAGCCAATACTCGGCGATACTCTGCATTACCCAGCCAATACTCGGCGATACCCTGCCAATATTACAGTGGGGGAGAGGATGTGGATATTACAGTGGGGGAGATGACGTGGATATTACAGTGGGGACTATATGGTGGCGGAATTTTCACAGGTTTTTGCAAATTCAATTATTATTTGCTGATCCGAAAAATGATCCGATCCGTGACTCTGATCCGAGGATCGATCCGTTCCGTGAGTTTTTTGATCCGTTGCACCCCTAGCCATCATCATATCAACCATGTAATGTATACATAAATTACATTATATATGAACTCTTTTGTATGGATATTTTCTATATCAAGAGTTTAAGAATATTATGAGAGTTGTTGCTCTTTTATTTTTACCTGGTGATCCAAATCTTTATTTCTCCAAAGGGATACATTACAAACATAATATACATTGCTCCAACCATTTATATTTACAGAAATTTACTCTTCATTCCAATTTCTAAATCAAATCTGCTATCCATTTTCTCTTTTTTCCCCTTTTTCTTTTTTATACATACAAAACATAACCAGTTCCCCTGTGCCTCTTGTTAATCTGTGGGTCCTAATTCCTAAGGGTCCATAGAGACATCCTCTAAAACAAACAAACAAAAAAACAAAAAACACAATTTGGCCCTCCTTTGCTCACCTAGTCCGCTGGTCCGGAGCCCTCATAGTTCCTTCACCTGTCTATCTATATCACCCTATTTACTCCACTTTCCTATTCTATTCTCCCGATTAATCTCCCATCAGCCTCTTCCCTTCCTCCGTTTGTAAATATTCCTCCCAGGGAGCCCATATCTGTGTAGTACGTTCCCTTCTTTCTGGGGTCCTAGGTATCAGACTTTACATTATCCCAATTCTTCAGACTATATTAAGCCACATGGAAATATGAGGTGCCCGTGGCTCCTTCCAGCACCTGGAAATGCAGCTTTTAGCTGCATTCACCAGATGACACACAAAATTGAGTCTCTTCTTTTTCAAAAGAACAAGCTATCCTGCAGATGGAGCTGTTACATGGATGAGACATACCATTTAACACAGACAAGGGTGCTTACAATAACCAACTTTTATTTACTGTATGTAAAACCTTTATACCAAAAGGGAAAACAAATACTTGCTGTTTCCTGGTCTGCAGATTACTTGTTACTTGCCAGATCACCAGGTGAAAAAAATTCTTAAAAAGGAAAACTAATGCAGCCACCATTACATTTTTGGGTTTGGTTTTGGGTATAACATCACTTTAACATTTTAAACTGCTGCAGTGTGTAAAATATCAAATGTGTAAATGTAAAAAAAAAAGCACTGCGCAAACTGTTGGCGCAATATAAATCATGTATAATACCAATAAAGAGCAAGTGATACATAGCCAAAACAACTGTTGAAACATAGCCAAAAAAAGATTTTTATTGGACAAGGTTCAGTTTAAATAAATTGGGATGGGTGTTGTTAATTTTGCAGAAAAGAAAAACAGTAGCTTGGGCTATAGGCTAAGATGACCAGATTTTTAAAATGGAATCCGGGGACATATTTTTTTTTTATTGGCAAATGGCACAGGACAGCATAATAAACAGGGTGCTGGACACGGGACTGCATAATACACAGAGCGCTAGGCACACCACCTCTTAGCCCTTCCCCTACAACAGCTAATCTCCATCGCTCCAAGCAGCTGCATCAGCTCTAACCCCTGCTTCCCCACTGCCCTCACCTGTGTACAAACCCCCCCATCTGCCCATCTCTTGGTCTCAGCCCTCCACACAAAACATTTTTGACTTTGCCTCTCCTCCACTGAAGAGCAGCAGGAGCGGCAGTGGGATTGTCCAGCAGGGGGCACAGCATCCGAGCCACAGGGCTGTTTCTCAGCAAGCATAGGATGCCCTGTCTACGTTAATCCGGCCCTGAATCTGGGGACAAAACCGGGGACGGACTTGGTCTGGGGATAGTGTCCTCAGTCCGGGGACTGTCCCCGGGAACGTCTGGTAACCCTACTATAGGCACATGTGTGATTTCTTCTTCATTAATCACAGCAAAATCTTCATTGGCCCTGGCAAAGATCACAGGGATCAGGACAGCAGGAAACAGGTACAAAACAAGGCTTGCATGGATCTGCCAAGAAATAAACAAATAATTTGTAATATATTCAACTTAACCCTTCATGATGATGGAAAAATGTTGGCATGTGTTAGTAAAACAAACTACTACAGCTACTACTTTGTGTATCCAGGTTAAATTGGGCTTTCATTTGGCGGTAAATGGTAATAATAATAATAATAATACATTTGTCTGTATATTTCCCCCTGCCCCTGAGGATTCCAGTGATGCCACTTCTGTCCATCTGATTTGTTGTTTATACCTGTAATAGGGCCCAGAATCAATACCAAGTATTTCACTTTTTTATCCTCACACTGACACTTAAGCCTCGTACACACTATCGGATTTTCCGACGGAAATTGTGTGATGAAAGGCTGTTGGCGGAAAATCCGACCATTTGTACGCTTCATCAGACAATTGTTGATGGATTTTCTGCGAACAAATGTTGGATGGCAGGCTTTAAAATTTTCCACGGACACATGTCTGTTTTTGGATTTTACGATCGTGTGTACACAAATCCGTCAGACAAAAGTCCAAAGTACAAACACGCATGCTCGGAAGCAAGGACAAGCTGGAAGCGGTCGGTCTTGTAAACTAGCGTTGGTAATGGAGAATTAACATTCGTGACGCAGCAAATTATGAAATCTCAAAATGCAGCGCACATTCTCTTCTTCTTTAACCGCTTCCCGACAGGCGCACGACGCTGTACGTCAGCAGAATGGCAAGGACAGGCATAAGGGCATACAGGTACGTCCCTTTGAATTTGCCCCCATGCCATAACGTGCGCGTGCTGGTCGGGACCTGCGTCAGTCCGATCGCCTCACAGAGAGGAAGAACGGGGAGGTGCTATAGTAAACAAGCATCTCCCTGTTCTGCCTAGCAACAGTAACCCTGATCTCTGCTCCCTGTGATTGGAGCAGAGATCAGTGATGTGCACAACACAGCCCCACAGTTAGCAACACGCCCCTAAGACACACTTAACCCCTACACTGCCACCTCCTGGTTAATGCCAAGAAATAAACAAATAATTTGTAATATATTCAACTTAACCCTTCATGATGATGGAAAAATGTTGGCATGTGTTAGTAAAACAAACTGCTACAGCTACTACTTTGTGTATCCAGGATAAGTTGGGCTTTCATTTGGCGGTAAATGGAAATAATAATAATAATAATAATACATTTGTCTGTATATTTCCCCCTGCCCCTGAGGATTCCAGTGATGCCACTTCTGTCCTTGTGATTTGTTGTTTATACCTGTAGTAGGGCCCAGAATCAATACCAAGTATTTCACTTTTTTATCCTCACACTGACACTTAAGCCTCGTACACACTATCGGATTTTCTGACGGAAATTGTGTGATGAAAGGCTGTTGACGGAAAATCCGACCATTTGTACACTTCATCAGACAATTGTTGATGGATTTTCTGCGAACAAATGTTGGATGGCAGGCTTTAAAATTTTCCACGGACACATGTCTGTTTTTGGATTTTACGATCGTGTGTACACAAATCCGTCAGACAAAAGTCCAAAGTACAAACACGCATGCTCGGAAGCAAGGACAAGCTGGAAGCGGTCGGTCTTGTAAACTAGCGTTGGTAATGGAGAATTAACATTCGTGACGCAGCAAATTATGAAATCTCAAAATTCAGCACACATTCTCTTCTTCTTTGACCGCTTCCCGACCGGCGCACGACGCTGTACGTCAGCAGAATGGCAAGGACAGGCATAAGGGCATACAGGTACGTCCCTTTGAATTTGCCCCCATGCCATAACGTGCGCGTGCTGGTCGGGACCTGCGTCAGTCCGATCGCCTCACAGAGAGGAAGAACAGGGAGGTGCTATAGTAAACAAGCATCTCCCTGTTCTGCCTAGCAATAGTAATCCTGATCTCTGCTCCCTGTTATTGGAGCAGAGATCAGTGATGTGCACAACACGGCCCCACAGTTAGCAACACGCCCCTAAGACACACTTAACCCCTACACTGCCACCTCCTGGTTAACCCCTTTACTGCCAGTGTCATTTACACAGCAATCAGTGCATTTGTATAGCACTGATTGCTGTATATGACAATATTATTTAATATATTTTTGGGGGATATTTATTATAGCAAAAAGTAAAAAATAATGTGTTTTTTTCAAAATTGTCGGTCTTTTTTTTGTTTATAGCGCCGAAAATAAAAACCGCAGGGGTGATCAAATACCACCAAATGAAAGCTCTATTTGTGGGAAAAAAAGGACGTCCATTTTGTTTGGGAGCCACATCGCACGACCGCGCAATTGTCAGTTTAAAGCGACGCAGTGCCAAATCGCAAAAAGTGGCCTGGTCTTAAGCCAGCAAAATGGTGCGGTCTGAAAGTGGTTAATGGGGTAATAATGAAGCTCCATTGCTGGTGATACTGATGGAGTTCTGACAAACGTATTTTAAAAGGCTTTTATTTTCTATTGATATCAAGAATAATATTATTATGCGTGTTATTTATTTTTTATTTGGGCAAGTTACCACAACACCATTATCCTGTAGTTTTTAAGATCAAAGATACAACTATGTTGGTGTCCCTTGTCAATTTTACATTGAATTTTTTTAAAACTGTCATTTGAAGTAAATTTGAAGTAAAACACAATGGGGTCATTTACGAAAGGCAAATCCACTTTGCACTACAAGTGCAAAGTTCACTTGAAATTTCACTGAAAGTGCACTTGAAAGTGCAGTCGCTGTAAATCTGAGAGGTAGATCTGAAATTAGGGGAAGCTCTGCTGATTTTATTATTATTTATTATTTTATTATCCAATCATGTGCAAGCTAAAATACTGTTTTTTATTTTCTCCCTCGGATCTTTCAGGGCAATTTCAAGTGCACTTTGCACTTGTAGTTTGCACTTGTATTGCAAATTGGATTTGCCTTTAGTAAATAACCCCCATAGCCAAGTATTATTCTCCACAATTTTTTTATTGTGCATTAAAAAAAAGAAAACAAAACAAATCATTATTCTACCAAAAAAATAATGTCAAAGCAATAACTCCAAGGCCAATAATAAATAACACATTATCTCCTCCAATTCCGCAACATGGCTGGTTGACAAACGGCCGTTCAGAAACAAACTGAAAAGCACGAATCAACACTCACCAAACTTCTACTAACGCGGAATTAGCAGAAGGAGCCCAAAGTGTGGTGCTGAAGAGCTGAAAAACCATGTAGTATGTCTGGTAAGTCACTACATTCGTAATTGTTGGCCAACATTTGTGTGACCGTGTGTATGCAAGACAAGTTTGAGCCAACACCCTTCAAACAAAATTCCATGGTTTTGTTGTCGGAAAGTCTGATCATGTGTACGAGGCATTAGAGTCAGTTCACACCACACGCAGTCTAGTGCGTTTTTCTGCATCAAAAACGCATTGGAAAGTAGGTTATATGGTTTTCATAGTTCCATAGTTCACACCAGTGCCATAAAAAAAGTAGAACATGCTGCATTTTTCTTGCACTGGAACGCTGTAAAACGCATCAAAAAACACATATAACACACACCAAAAATGCAATGGAACACACATGTCCTTATTTAAAGTTAAGAAAAAAAAGGGGGAGAAAAATGCATCTCACTGCATCAATAAAGTACCAAAAATGCAATGAACACATTAAAAACGTGCATGCAGAAAAGCATCTGGAACGCATCTGGACTGCAATTCTATGGTGTGAACTGGCCCTAAGAGAGAATTTATCCTTCCTTTTGTGTTTCTGGGAAGGGCTGAGTGGTTAGAGGTTAAATGCCTTGTTAAGCATGTGGTACCCAAACGGTTGGTGTTTTTGGCACGTTTGATATGCCTGAGACACAGTTTGCAGATAGCAACAGTGTGAATTGCTGCAGATGTGCTGAAAAAGGCCCAGACAGCTGAGCTTTGGGGCGTGGGCCGGGAGATAACAGCTGCAGAATGTGATGGAATAGGGTGGCTACTCTACTTTTTCTTGATGTCGGCCTCCTTGGGGTTGTGCCGCCTCACCTTCAGTATCCTCCTCTGCTCTATCTGGCACCCAAGTCGCATCAGTGACCTCATCATCATCATCATCTCCATCTCCTCCATCTTCATCATTACCACTGGAGACAACTTGGCAATATGCTGCGGTTTGGGGAACATGAATGCCAATTTGTCTACCAGTGTTCCTCCCTCTCGCGGCTCATGTTCCTGTCATCCTCAACCTCAGAACCAACATTTGAATCCAGTAATGACTGGGCATCATCAAGGAGCAAGTTATAAAAAGTGTCTGCTGCGCTAAATGAACCTTAAAATCATATACAAATAATAAATTAAAGCAGCCAGCACAATATCTGTGAAAAACAAATAAAGCAATATTTAAAATAGGTGCAGCGCTAAAAGAATAATCCATAAACCTTCTATTCATCAGGAGTGGATAATGATCATATAGTCCATAGGTTATAGTAAAAGAGTGTGACCACACAATCTGTAGGATATAATAGAGAAGTGTGGAGAAGGAATTAACCACCACCAGCACCCAGACACACTGCCTTTTACCCTCCGCTTTGGACCCTTGTTATAGGGGTCAAATAGGCACTGAATGAGAGAAAGATCCTTCAAACGACCACAATCGATCCAGTGTTAGCAGGTATAACCTGGTATAACCTATAAGATATAAGCAGAAAGGATGAATAAAGTGTAACAATTAGCTGTGCTGTTCAAACAATGTTAGCTGCCAGCACAGCAGACTCACTGCACAAATAGTGCCATGATCGTAATTTTAATGGCACTAGTTTCTTGGTGATAGACAGTTACGTCCCGCCTTGGAGGGGTGGAGCTCTAACCAGAGGCGTTTCACAACTTGAAACGTATTGGATATTTGAGATGATAGGGAGAATTGCGACAATCAAAAAGTTATTTTTATATCCTCTAGACCAGGGGTCTTCAAACTACGGCCCTCCAGTTGTTCAGGAATTACAATTCCCATCATGCTTATGCCGCGTACACACGAAGGGACTATCCCGCAGGATTATCCGCTGGACCGAAGTCGAGCGGATAATCCCCTCGTGTGTGGGCGCCGGCGGACTTTTTTTGCCCAAAGTACGGCGGACTAAAGTTTTATGTTTTGTTTTAAAATTATCCGCTGGACTTGGCAGTCCGGCGGACAATCCGGCCGTGTGTAGTATGGTCCGGCGGACCAAAAAGGACGCATGCTCAGTAGCAAGTATTTTTCTAGTATTTTTCGTTTTCTAGTCCCGTCGTATGTGCTGTACGTCATCGCGTGAACCGTCGGACTTTTAGCGTGATCGTGTGTGGTCAAGTCCGTTCGCTTTTTAGTCCAGCGGACCCAGCTGGAAAGTCCAGCGGCAAAAGTCCGCACGTGTGTACGCGGCATTAGTCATGTCTGTGAATGTCAGAGTTTTACAATGCCTCATGGGATGTGTAGTTCTGCAACAGCTGGAGGGCCGTAGTTTGAGGATCCCTGCTCTAGACCCTATGTTTAAAGGGCTTATTTCCTACCGCTACTGTGAACTACAGATCCCTTTAAGGATTCGGCCAGTCCTATGATGTATGAGATAAGTATGAAAAATATTGTTGAATAGTGAAATAGTATATAAATATTATTGAAAAAATGAAATAAAAATTATAGTGACAAATACTATTGTGCCTCTAAATTGCTGTGCACCGCTAGACACTCCTATATATAAGAGTGAAATATATGATACAATCCTGTAGGTAATTTTCTACAAGTAAAACTCATGTGACAGATTCCCTATTTAGTGAACAAATGGGTAAAAACCCTAAAATCCTACAAACCCAATCCTGCAAAGGAAAAACTATAAAGAAAGTGTATCAAACAAAATATACTTTTGTGTCTGTAGTCCTGTGGAAAAAACTTTTTTGTATACCCCCACTACAGTTTCTGTAGGGGGAAAACACAGTACCACAATGTTACAATTCTGTGAAAAAATAATAAATAAACAAAGAAAACCCCCCTTTAGTCCAAATCCTGCAAAGGAAATTTCAAAAATAGGTGTATTCCCAGATGGTATATAAACATATAAACTATATAAAGAAGTCCATGTGTTGCCAACACCAACGTTCCAGTCACTACAAGACGGGTGAGTGCCCCTCAATGGAATAACTAGTGATTGGTACTTTCAAAATTTATATTCATCACCCTGTGAATCCACCACCATAGAAAATGGCCACTCACCAGATTTAGGTGAGTAATGAGCGTTTGGTTTAATTAGCCGGATAACCACTCCTTTCCTTTGGTTTATCTTCACTCAAAGGATCCAAATAGATTTAGTACAGGGAGCATCCTCCATTCTCAGAGGAAATAATAAAGAGATGCTCCCATAGCGTAATATGTCCAAGCTATTTATTTAACAAATTAAATTAAAAGACAAGAGAACTATTCCACTCACATTTGCCTGTGCCCTCAAAGCCGGCACTGAGCCTCTCCAGCCATGTATAGGGGGACCTCGAATCACAAAGAACCGCTTGTGCTGTGTCGTCTATCCCCTTGTATGCTAGCCGACCAGTTTGAAGTTGTTGATGTTACCCAGCAGCCTCTACGTGTTTCGCATGTGTGTCTGCATCATCAGGAAGCGTTGGATTTTTGAGCTCCAATCATATCAGCCCTGGGGTATCAACGTTGAGTAGCATATAAATGCCTTTTTGAATAAGGCATAGGTGCCCATTCTCGGCGCTTGTACAGCAGAGTTTTGAGGCGTTCTTTGTCAAATATGTATTAATATAGTATTGGTATCCTAGTTTCTATTTGTCGCCTATTTTCTTGTATACTCTTTTTAATATAATTTTATTGTAACTGTTGTGTTGCATATTATGTTTTAATTACATGGGAGCACATGATTGGGTCAGTTCCCTGTTATAGGTTCCACAAACCATCATTGTTTACATGATCCTATGTGAGTGTATGGCTTTGTATGTTTGGGAATGTTTTATTGACCATAATAATCTGGTGATATTCCCACTCATTAAATTATGTCCCCATTAGTAGTTTCCCAGTGAGTAGGATTTTTATTTATTCACTTGTGGACACCGCTAATGAATTACTTATTTATCTCCATTTTATTTCAATAGAGACATATATGGTGTCATTTTTATTGTGCTGACAGTGAGGTCGATGATGCTGTGCGTTCTGCTGACCTCACATTTGCACCCCCTCATGTTTGTTCGGCTTCGGTCCTCTCACTGTGCGCCGAGTGGTGTGGTGGGAGGTCCGTTTTGGAATGAGGGTGTGGCTTGAGCCACTGCTCGGCTCGGTGTCCTAGCGTCCATTGTTTATGTGGTTTCGGTCCTCTCCTGCACACTGAGTGGTGTAGTGGGAGGTCCGTCACCAAACGTGAGTGAGGCTTGTGCCGTTTGTGGTCCAACGTCCTATGTTTAATGTGGGCATCCTATAGAGGACCCCACTTCCTGTTTGGGTGGCCATTTTCTTGAAGCCGAACTTAATGTCTGTTTTTTTTATTTGTGACTTCTCACGTTGTGCTTGATAGGAGCACCATTCAGCGGTTTCGGACGTTTGATTTCAGTATGGGGAGTAATCTTTATTTGTCTATGCAACTGTCATGCAGTTTTGGGATTAATCCCAGCCGTATATAGTGTGGTCGGATGAGTGTATCACAAAGAGGCTTGGAGTGCAAGCCATGGGCGCCATCTTATGAGATACCGGAAGTAGTTTCTGAGATGCATTCCGGTGGCCAGGGAGCGGACCCTCATTGTGAGTACCCCATATTCTATAAATAGGCAGTGGTTGCAGTGAGCCAGCACCCCCAGATAATGCCTGTTTAGGAGAAATTTATCGGGAAGGGCATGCTGATGCCACTGCGTTGCCAATATACAATTGTATGCTTTCATATGTCTTCTAACATGTGAGTACCTATTTTATATGCTTTTCAAATAAACATTTTAAGACGGTATCACACTACGAGGCTCCCCTTTTTTTCTCCTTGGTCCATACTTATTTTGATGTTTCATGGACTTTAATATGTCTGCGAGTCAGACACTCGTCACTATATGATCCATATTGTAATATGATTTATATTGCACTGTTCATTTTATATTTCATTTAGTGGTTTTATTATTGGCACAGTGGGGATATATACATTTATGTTTTATGTACTAGATATTTAGTGATATAAGTTGTTATATATCACATTCACTTTACACAGTTTATTTTACAATAGATTGTTACTCAATTGACTTGAATATTATTCATAGTCATCAGCGCTGCACTATATTATATTTACACTATAAGCAGAAAGGATGTCAGTCCCCACACTTGGTCCTCGTATTTAAAATGATAACTCCACACATAAGGTCAACCCATGTAACAAAGGTGAAAGAGCCTCACGGTGTAGTATTCTTAAGTTGTTTAACCACTTGCCTACAGTGCACTTTCACCCCCTTCCTGACCAGACCAATTTTCAGCTTTCAGCGCTCTCACACTTTGAATGACAATTACTCAGTCATGCAACACTGTACCCAAATGAAATTTGCGTCCTTTTTTTCACACAAATAGAGCTTTCTTTTGGTGGTATTTAATCACTAGTGGGTTTTTTTATTTTTTGTGCTATAAATTAAAAAAGACAGAAAATTTGGTGAAAAAATGCCTTTTTCTTTGTTTCTGTCATAAAATTTTACAAATTAGTAATATTTCTTCATAAATTTTGGCCAAAATGTATATGGCTACATATCTTTGGTAAAAACAACCCTAATTAGTGTATATTATTTAGTTTTTGTGAAAGTTATAGAGTCTACAAGCTATGGTGCAAATCATTGAAAATTGATCACACCTGATGTACTGAAGACCTATCTCAGTTCTTGAGACACTAACAAGCCAGGAAAGTACAAATACCCACAAAATGACCCCATTTTGGAAAGCAGACACCCCAACGTATAATCTATGAGGCATTATGAGTCTTTTGAACTGTTCATTTTTTTCCAGAAGTTTTTGGAATATGTGGGAAAAAAAATGAAACCGCATTTTTTTCCCACAAAGTTGTCAATTTTTAAGATATTTCCAACACATACCATGTACATATCAAAAATGACACCCCAAAATACATTCTGCTACTCCTCCTGAGTATGGCAATACCACATGTGTGAGACTTTTACACAGCCTGGCCACTTACAGAGGCCCGCCAGTGAAGTAGCACCTTCAGGCGTTCTACAAGCATAAATTACACATCTCATTTCTCAATCACCTATTACAGTTTTGAAGGCCCTGGAGCCCCAGGACAATGGAAACGCCCACAAAATGACCCCATTTTGAAAAGCAGACACCCCAACGTATAATCTATGAGGCATTATGAGTCTTTTAAACTGTTCATTTTTTTCCAGAAGTTTTTGGAATATGTGGAAAAAAAATGAAAACGCATTTTTTTTCCACAAAGTTGTCCATTTTTAAGATATTTCCAACACATAGCATGTACATATCAAAAATGACACCCCAAAATACATTCTGCTACTCCTCCTGAGTATGGCGATACCACATGTGTGAGACTTTTACACAGCCTGGCCACTTACAGAGGCCCGCCAGTGAAGTAGCACCTTCAGGCGTTCTACAAGCATAAATTACACATCTCATTTCTCAATCACCTATTACAGTTTTGAAGGCCCTGGAGCCCCAGGACAATGGAAACGCCCACAAAATGACCCCATTTTGGAAAGCAGACACCCCAACGTATAATCTATGAGGCATTATGAGTCTTTTAAACTGTTCATTTTTTTCCAGAAGTTTTTGGAATATGTGGAAAAAAAATGAAAACGCATTTTTTTTCCACAAAGTTGTCCATTTTTAAGATATTTCCAACACATAGCATGTACATATCAAAAATGACACCCCAAAATACATTCTGCTACTCCTCCTGAGTATGGCGATACCACATGTGTGAGACTTTTACACAGCCTGGCCACTTACAGAGGCCATCCAGTGAAGTAGCACCTTCAGGCGTTCTACAAGCATAAATTACACATCTCATTTCTCAATCACCTATTACAGTTTTGAAGGCCCTGGAGCCCCAGGACAATGGAAACGCCCACAAAATGACCCCATTTTGGAAAGCAGACACCCCAACGTATAATCTATGAGGCATTATGAGTCTTTTGAACTGTTCATTTTTTTTCCAGAAGTTTTTGGAATATGTGGAAAAAAAATGAAAACGCATTTTTTTTCTACAAAATTGTCCATTTTTAAGATATTTCCAACACATAGCATGTACATAGCAAAAATGACACCCCAAAATACATTCTGCTACTCTTCCTGAGTATGGCGATACCACATGTGTGAGACTTTTACACAGCCTGGCCACTTACAGAGGCCCGCCAGTGAAGTAGCACCTTCAGGCGTTCTACAAGCATAAATTACACATCTCATTTATCAATCACCTATTACAGTTTTGAAGGCCCTGGAGCCCCAGGACAATGGAAACGCCCACAAAATGACCCCATTTTGGAAAGCAGACACCCCAACGTATAATCTATGAGGCATTATGAGTCTTTTGAACTGTTCATTTTTTTCCAGAAGTTTTTGGAATATGTGGAAAAAAAATGAAAACGCATTTTTTTCCCTCAAAGTTGTCCATTTTTAAGATATTTCCAACACATAGCATGTACATAGCAAAAATTACACCCCAAAATACATTCTGCTACTCCTCCTGAGTATGGCGATACCACATGTGTGAGACTTTTACACAGCCTGGCCACATACAGAGGCCCACCATTGAAGTAGCACCTTCAGGCGTTCTACAAGCATAAATTGCACTTCTAATTTCCTGGCTCTTGGGGGACGTGGCACTCCAGTGCTGGTAGTTGGGGGATTTGTTCCTGTGCTGGCATTTGGGCGTGATGATGCGGCAGTGCTGGTACTGGGGCTGGGCATTTCTTGTGGCCTTTCGCTGGCGGCAGCGCTGGTACTGGGCCTGGGAATTTGATCCTGGGATGTATTGCTGGTGGCTGCCTGGTTTCCAGAACGCCGTGCTCGTTTAGGAGGGATCCATTCTTCCTCCGATTCATTTGCCGATATACTACTTTCGATCGGTTCAAATGCTGAATTTGAACGATCGGAATTGGCATTTGAATCTGATGAGAACTCCCCGCTGCTCTCATCAGTCATGGCGAGGATCTGGAACGCCTCCTCACTTGTATATAATCTTTTGGACATTCTTTCTGATGGGCTGTGCGACTGGTGACAAATGACGGTCAGTGATGGGCGACAGGTGACAGGTGATGAATGGTGTCACTGGTGGGTGACGGGTGACGGTCACTGGTGGGTGACGGGTGACGTGTGACGGTCACTGGTGGGTGACGTGTGATGGTCACTGGTGGGTGACGTGTGACGGTCACTGGTGGGTGACGGGTGACAGTCACTGATGGCAGTCTCTGATGGTGACTGATAGGTGACAGATGAGGGTCACGGATGGGTCACTGGCGATGGGTGACAGGTGAACCACTGACGTCAGTCTCTGACAGTGACAGGTGAGTGACAGGTGAGTGACAGGTGCACTTTTTGGGCACTGATAGGTGACAGATGAGGGTCACGGATGGGTCACTGGCGATGGGTGACAGGTGAACCACTGACGTCAGTCTCTGACAGTGACAGGAGAGTGACAGGTGAGTGACAGGTGCACTTTTTGGGCACTGATAGGTGACAGATGAGGGTCACGGATGGGTCACTGGCGATGGGTGACAGGTGAACCACTGACGGCAGTCTCTGACAGTGACAGGTGAGTGACAGGTGAGTGACAGGTGCACTTTTTGGGCACTGATAGGTGACAGATCTGGGTCACTGATGTCGGTCACTTATGATGGTCACAGATGGCGGTCACTTATGACGGTCACAGATGGCGGTCACAGGCGATGGTCACTGATGGGTGACAGGTGCACTTTTGGACACTGATGGGTGACAGGTGCACTTTTGGACACTGATGTGGTGACTGTTGGGTGACAGCTGTAATTGGGGGGGGGGCAATGTGACAGGTTCTCTTTAGGTGTTTGGTGCAGTACAGTACAGAACAGACAAAGATCGGTAACTCACTGCTCCTGGCTGTTCTCTCCTCACTCACTGGTAACGGTGTGTGAGGAGAGAATAGCCGGTAACAGCTAGTAACCGGTCTTTGTTTACATTTAGTGGTCGGCTGTGAATGGATCACAGCCGATCACGTGGTAAACAGCCACCAGGCATTGGCTGTTTACCCTTGTCGGTGACGAGCAGTGTTCCTGGGAACACGCCGCCACCGACATGACCGCGCTGCGCGCTCCTGATCACGCGCATGCGCGGTCTAAAGCCGTGACGTAATCGCGGCTGATCACATGGTGAACAGCCATGCCCAATGGCTGTTCACCCCTGTCGGTGACGCGGTGTGTCTCCGGGACACGCCGACACCGACAGAGCACGGCTGCGCGCCCGTGATCGGGCGCGCGGCCGTGTTTCTTAGACGACGTCATATGACGTCGTCCCGCCACGAGAGCCGCACCGCCCCACCGTCAATAGACAGTGGGCGGTCGGCAACTGGTTAATTGAGATAACAAACAATAATGTACTCACATGCTCCAAATAAAAGACAGGCATTGAATACAGGCTCTAACCGCTAACAAGATTGTCCCGCGTCCCAGCATACACTGTCGTCACGTCACGTACAAGCTCCTCCCTACACGTTTCGTCATAGACTGACATTGTTAGGGGCATGGCTTAGCATGCATAGAGGGGTATTATATAGGCGGACATCTAACTAGCGGCAGAAATTAAATGCATTGCACACTGTAGAGGTGGCCGGTGGAAAAAAAAACCACATGCAACAGCCTCCAACCGGAACTCTACTCACCCTCAATAAAAGTATTCACCAGTGTGAGCAATCATAGTTTAAATGACTAAATGCACAATATTGTTCGAACATGCTCATAAACAAGCTAATGAGAGCAAATAAAAGAGCCAGTGCAGCTAAAACAAATTGGTGATAGTGAAAACAGTAAGCCAGAAGGCAGCGCCATCTTGTGGACAAAAATCAAACAGCAGACATTAAACAATACACTAAATTTATAAGGGTGACTGGAAGTAACGCACAAAAAAGTAAATGGCGTTAAACTGGTGGTAATGCAAACAGAAGTAAATGGCATTAAACTGGCAGTAACGCACAAAACTATATGGCGTTAAACTGGCAGTAACACACACAAAACCGGCAGTAACGCACACAGAAGTATATGGTGTTAAACTGGCAGTAACGCACACAAAAGTAAATGGCGCTAAACTGTCAGTAACGCACACAGAAGTAAATGGTTTTAAACTGGCAGTAACGCACAAAAATGGGGTCCTTATCCAGCAGTGGGACATTTTTGTCAGGACACTGGAATTGCACTACTGCCATCTAGTGGCGGTAGATGTAATTTCAGTTACGCCGCCCAACTAATGGGAACAGCATTACCATGAGGGGAAGAGTAGTCAGTTTGATTACTCGTTACCCTCTAAAGTAACTGCGTTAAGTAACTCTGTTTATTTTAACTCAGTTACTTACATCACTGGTAACCCATTGGTGACATCACTAAGTGAAGCCAAAGCTGCAATCTCAGAACCAGTTTTTACTTGAGATATATCGGTCTGGTTGTTAGCAGGGTACTACTAAAAAGTTTGTGTGTGTGTGTGTGTGTGGAGGGGGGCTGTTTTTCTTTTTCACATTTAAAGGAAAAGAAGGACAGAGTGATTACATTTCAAATGAGGGATATGTGGGAACAATGATACACGTGCTGTATATAAATATTACTTCAGACACAATTTTGCTCTGAGGCATAAAAATCCCAATTAAAACAATGCATCAGTATATGATAAACAACCCTAAAACGTTGAGTGTAAATAGCACAATGCTGAGTAAGGTACCCTATTTAATTGGAAAATGATAGGCATGCGGATAGGGAAATGTGGATGGCTCGTATATTTTGAAGCACCTCATAATTTTGTTGTGACCAGTCATTGGAAAAATGTGTCCTAATTTCAGTTCCTGTTACAGTATATATAAAAAGGTCCCATGGCAAGCTATTCAAACAACCAAAAACAACTCTCGCAGGTTCTGAATTTTCAAACAAGGCAAACCAAAAGCAGATATGTCTGGAATCAAAGGTAGTTGTGGTGGACAGAAGATCCAGTGCCAAGATCCATGCAAGAACCCTTGCCAAAAAATTACAGTCTGCAAAGATCCATGCCAAAACCGTAAGTGTTGTGTTTGCATTTTTTATAGTCAATCCCATGTACTGCTTAAGATTTATGTAAATCATACAATTGTGAATTTCATTCTGTTATTGGTTACATAGCAAGGCTTTAGAGCAAATACTTAAAGTGGTATTCATTTCAAAAACAATAATATATTGCATTCATTTTCTATTGTCAGGCTTTTTTAACCTTTATTTTCACCTAAAGATCTAGCCAGTAATACACTTCTTGTCTTAGGGTATCTCCACTCCATTGGAGAACAGTGTACAGACACCATCAGACAGCAGCATTGTCAGTCTCGGTTGATGTAGTAGTACATGCACTAGCAGATTTATGGTGGGCACACACACTTAGATTTTTTTTATTTTTATCCAAACGATGTACATTTCTATGAAAAATATTGAAACTGCAAATAATCAAGTAGCCATAACGATCCATTCCAATTGATTTAGACTAAATTTGATCAAACTGAGTCAATAGTCCAAGCAAGAATATTATCAATTATTTTGTATCAGTCTGCTGCCCAGACATACTTTGTTTAGAAATAGGATCGTACATCAGGTTATTTACAGTAGAAATAGAGATGTGATCAATAATTTATGATCATAAGTTACGATCGTATCTTACTTATATATCAAAATCCACTTTCCTGTGTGGGGCATGCTGATAAGAAGAGATTGAGCTGAAAGGATAATGAGCCGAGACATGTATCGAGACATGTATCGAGGCATGTCCACCATTAGATGGACTAACAAATTAAAGCTGAAGTAAAAAATTGTAAGGGATCGCAGCAATGTTTTTCATGTTTGAGCACTCCTGTGTCAGAAACCATGAATCAGACTGAGACAGAAGTACAGTTAAATCACACTTGTTTAATAATAATAAAAAAGGTAAACAGAGTAAACGTAGTCAAGACATAGCCAGAGTTCAGGAACCGGAACGGATAGTCAGACAAGCCAAAACGTCAGGGAGTCATGGAACAGTGTAGTAGAACAGCAAGTAGGATCTGGAGCCAGAAGGAATGTCAGCCAAGCAAGTCTTTAACAGGAACACAGGAGGGCATCTATAGAGATGTGACCAAGACGAAGGCAGAGATCATCTGGACTGGAGGCCTTAAGTAGGCAAGACTGATGAGCAGGATATCATCAATAGGTGAGTAACTGTGAAGGGATAGGAGCTGGCAATTAGCCGACAGCTGAGTGGCCAGCTCAGAGAAGGAAGGGCTGAGCCCAGCCTTGACACCCTTTCAGTGTTAAATGGCTTGTTACAACACTTTAATTTTAACCCTCTAAGGCACAGGTGTCAAACTGGTGGCCCTCCAGCTGTTGCAAAACTAGAAGTCCCATGAAGCATTGCAAGGCTGACCGTTATAAACATGGCTCCCACAGGCAGAGGCATGATGGGACTTGTGATGGGACTTGTAGTTCTGCAATAGCTGGAGGGCCGTCAGTTTGACACCCCTGCTCTAAGGAGTGTATCCTGAGTCAATCTCAGGGGTTTTTAAACTATGGCCCTCCAGTTGTTCAGGAATTACAATTCCCACCATGCCTAGTCATGTCTGTGAATGTCAGAGTTCTACAATGCCTCATGGGACGTGTAGTTTTGCAACAGCTGGAGGGCCATAATAGATCATATACAATTAGGCCAGGTTTTCTGACTTCATTCCTACAGGCTCCTTGAAAAGATGGTCATAGATGAATCAAAATTTGACCAGTTTGTCACTGTCGTTGTATGGGCACTGACGTTGTACAGAAGTCAATCTACTGATCAACTTCTGTACAACCACTCTCCTGGAAGATTTCCTCTCAGTCAGCCCTGCTGGCTAAAGCCTGCAGCACTGATCAGTGTATTCTGATGACGAGTAAGTGTCCTTGCTGTCAGAATTCAATGACACAGGGGGAGGATTTGAATGTGTGGATGGGGATCTCAACTCTAGCCTGCTTTAGGATCAATAATGGCTGGTTTCACAATAGGGAAATATGTGATCAGTGTATTAGTACCTATGTGGAAACTTGAGGAACTTTTTATAAGATTTTATAAGAGTTTTAATATTTCACCAATATCATTAGGCTTTAACTGGTTTATTTCACTTGTGTTACCTGTTGCTCTTCTGTAGTGTATGTACCGTATTAAATATTTGTTTGTGCTTTTATTTCAGCATGTAAACCTCAGGGTCATCACCATCATCAACGTGGAAATCTCTATGTTCGCCAACAAGGTAATGCAGAGAAATTCATGACTGTCTCCAGAATTTAAAATCAATTAAATACAATTTAAAATGTGCTAATCCTACTATCATTAGAAGAGTGAATACCAACTGCTGCTGATTGGTCCTTTGACCACAATGTAGCTTGTTTCATTCCAAGAATCCTGTTTTTTTAGGTAAATGCTTTTCAGTTAGCCAATGAATGGATACATTTATACAGAAATAAATGATGGTTTAACCACTTAATTACACCAGGCACGTTCACGCCTTCCTGCCCAGGCA
>CM053036.1:152219130-152242567 GCA_028564925.1 Lithobates sylvaticus | reverse complement strand
TAAGGGGGATCCCAGCCAAAAAAAAAAAAAAAAAAATGGCGTAGGGTCCCCCTCAAAATCCATACCAGACCCTTGAGGTCTGGTATGGATTTTAAGGGGAACCCTAGCCAAAAAAATGGCGTGGGGTCCCCCTCAAAATCCATACCAGACCCTTATCCGAGCACGCAACCTGGCAGGCCGCAGGAAAAGAGGGGGGGACGAGAGCGGCCCCCCCTCTCGCCTGAACCGTACCAGGCCACATGCCCTCAACATTGGGAGGATGCTTTGGGGGTCTAAGACCCAAAAAGCACCTTGTCCCCATGTTGATTAGGACAAGGGCCTCTTCCCCACAACCCTGGCCGGTGGTTGTGGGGGTCTGCGGGCGGGGGGCTTATCGGAATCTGGAAGCCCCCTTTAACAAGGGGACCCCCAGATCCCGGCCCCCCCCCTGTGTGAAATGGTAAGGGGGTACAAAAGTACCCCTACCATTTCACCAAAAAAGTGGCAAAAATGGTAAAAAGGACAGGAGACAGTCTTTGACAATTCCTTTATTAAAATCTTCTTTCTTCTTTCTTCATCCTTCGGTTTCTTCATCTTCTCCTTCCTTCATCTTCTTCCATCTTCTTCTTCCATTTTCTTCTTCCTCCGATCCGCTTCTTCTTGCGCTGGTCTTCTCGTCCTTCTCGTCCGGCATCTTCTTCCGTCGGCGTCGGCGTCGGTGTCTCTGTCTCTTCTTGGGCCGCTCCGCGCAATGGGAGGCTCCCGCTGTGTGAGGCTCCGCTCCGTCTGACAGGTCTTTTATAATGGAGGGCACCTGGTGACCCCGCCCCCTCTGACGCACAGGGACGTCATGGGGAATTCCATGATGGCTTTCCCCATGATGTCAGAGGGGGGCGGGGTCACCAGGTGCCCTCCGTTTTAAAAGACCTGTCAGATGGAGCGGAGCCTCACACAGCGGGAGCCTCCCATTGCGCGGAGCGGCCCAAGAAGACACCGACACCGACGCCGACGCCGACGGAAGAAGATGCCGGACGAGAAGGACGAGAAGACCAGCGCAAGAAGAAGCGGATCGGAGGAAGAAGAAAATGGAAGAAGAAGATGGAAGAAGATTAAGGAAGGAGAAGATGAAGAATCCGAAGGATGAAGAAAGAAGAAAGAAGATTTTAATAAAGGAATTGTCAAAGACTGTCTCCTGTCCTTTTTACCATTTTTGCCACTTTTTTGGTGAAATGGTAGGGGTACTTTTGTACCCCCTTACCATTTCACACTGGGGGGGGGCCGGGATCTGGGGGTCCCCTTGTTAAAGGGGGCTTCCAGATTCCGATAAGCCCCCCGCCCGCAGACCCCCACAACCACCGGCCAGGGTTGTGGGGAAGAGGCCCTTGTCCTAATCAACATGGGGACAAGGTGCTTTTGGGGTCTTAGACCCCCAAAGCATCCTCCCAATGTTGAGGGCATGTGGCCTGGTACGGTTCAGGCGAGAGGGGGGGCCGCTCTCGTCCCCCCCTCTTTTCCTGCGGCCTGCCAGGTTGCGTGCTCGGATAAGGGTCTGGTATGGATTTTGAGGGGGACCCCACGCCATTTTTTTTGGCTAGGGTTCCCCTTAAAATCCATACCAGACCTCAAGGGTCTGGTATGGATTTTGAGGGGGACCCTACGCCATTTTTTTTTTTTTTTTTTTTGGCTGGGATCCCCCTTAATAACCATCCCAGACCTGAAGGGCCTGGTTATTGAATTTGGGGGGACCCCTACGCTTTTTTTTTTTTCATTTTTTTTTTTTTTTTATCAATGACTTTTTTTTATGAATGAGTTTCAATGAATCACTGTTCTCTGTGTTACGGGAGCCGTGAATTAACATTAGCCGCGAGTGATTTTAAATAGCTTTTTTACTTTCAAAAATGACACTTTGCGCAGAGACAGTTCTAAACACGGGAAACATGCGCCCCTTTACAGGCATACTATAGACACCCCCCAGGTACGAATATTTAAAGGAATATTACACTTTTATTGTTTCAATTTAAGCATTATTAAAATCACTGCTCCTGAAAAAACGGCCGTTTTTAAAAAAAAATTTTGCATTGATACATGTCCCCTGGGGCAGGACCCAGGTCCCCAAACACTTTTTTATGACATTAACATGCATATTAGCCTTTAAAATGAGCACTTTTAATTTCGAACGTTCGCATCCATTATAACTAATAGGGTTCTAAAGCTCGCACGGACTTTAGGTCCGTTCGCGGGTTCTGGTGCGAGCCGAACGGGGGGGTGTTCGGCTCATCCTTATTCCACTACAATGTGCATGCTCTCATTTAGCTCAGTAAGTGTTAGGTGTATTACATTCCACTACTGTATATTAAAGTGAAGGTTTTTTTTTTTTTTTTAAATAACAAACACGTTATACTTACCTGCTCTGTGCATGGATTTTGCACAGAGTGGCCCGATCCTCCTCTTCTGGGGTCCCCCGTGGTGCTCCTGACTCCTCCTCTTCTCAAGTGCCCCTACAGAGAGCCGCTTTGCAAGGGAGCACTAGTGCGAGTGTGCTCCTGAGTCCTGCTGCTGCATCCACTAAGACAGACAGAAGGACTCAGCCCCACCCCCTGGCTCCCATGTCACTGGATTTGATTGACAGCAGCAGGAACCAATCTATCCAATGAGGACAAAGACAGTGGCTGGAGCTGCTGTGCTTGCCCCTGTCACTGTAATGATTGGCTCAGGTAAGAAAAAGGGGGGCTCTGAGGGACAGCTGCAGCACAAATGCATGAATAACCCCTTTAAGAATTTTACTATAGTATATGTATACTATGCTTAGCGTATTACTATACAAGGCTTGCTTACTAGGTCATGTGATAATGATTCTCATTCTCAGAGCATGGACCAGTTTGAGGCAAAGCTACACCCACAGCAAATCGCATGTCATGTGACATCTCTTTAGCTATTACATGCCCTGGGTCCCAAGGCATTTAAAATGAAGTGTAGTATCAGCCTGGCATGTGTTCCCCTCTCTAGCCTGTACAGTTGCTTGACTGACAGTGCAACATCACAGGACCTGTGGTTTAGATCCATCCACTCCCAGGCCATTCTGCTGAGATAATACTTTTCTCACTCAATTGTGAATCCATATTTAACCCCAAATTATTGGGGTCTGTAAACAGCAGACTTTATCAGCCATGTTGTTAGATTATATTTGTCATAAAGATGAGATACAAAGGTTGTCATGGTTGGCCTGCTTCTGAAAATGCGGATTGTTAGACTGAATATGCACTAAATAGTGAATGTGAATAGAGCATAAACAAAGGACAACTAATAATGTACTTCAGAATAATCAATATCCCATATGCAAACATGTTTAACTTTTAAATAATATTGCACGTCTTAATATGAGCAACATGCTGCAATAAAAAGATGACTAATACTACAATTTTTCAAGCTGCACTCTAACACATAATCACAATTAAAACTGTGTATCAGTATATAACACAAATAAAAAGGAATAATAATAAAAAAAAAAAACTATTAAAAAGTTGAAATCATATAATGTAGGTAAATTATTACAAAGTGCTGAATAAAGATCTAAGAAATTAGTAAATGATAAGATAGTGTTGAAACACCTTGTAAATCTGTTATGACCAGCCAGTGGAGGAATGTGTTCTAATTCCACCTCCACTTACAGTATATATAAAAAGGGGCCCTCATACATTATTCAAACAACTGAAAAATCTCCTCTGAATTTTGAAAGAAGTAAACCAAACTTAAAAGCAGATATGTCTGGAATCAAAGGGAAATGTGTTACCCAGAAGATCCAATGCCAAGATCCATGCAACCCTTGCCATAACGTAGTAGTCTGCAAAGATCCATGCAACCCTTGCCATAAAGTAGTAGTCTGCAAAGATCCATGCAACCCTTGCCATAACGTAGTAGTCTGCAAAGATCCATGCCAAGACCGTAAGTGTTGTGTTTATAAACTACATCGATTTTATACTGTACGTAAATAAATGTAGAAATGTTGTACGGACTCCTTCCACTGTTAAATATATTTATTTCTTATAGTTTCCTGCTAAAGATGTGTGGGTAGGCATGTAGGTCAGTTATAAGTTATCGATAACTGTAATTTAATTTTAGCTGGACTTAAAAAACTGGAATGTAGGTTTACTTTTATTTTAAATACACAAATTTGCTGGCCCAAACAAACTATTTCCATTACTAATTGATGTCTGTCTGCTTTCAGTGCTGTATAAATTGTATGTAGTATCAGCTGTATACAGTATACAGCATTGTGTTCCTGCAGTGGTACTGGGAACTTCCATCTGTTGGCCCAAACAAGCTATTTCAAGTAAAAGTAAACCTAGTGTTAAGTTTTGAGCAAAATGTTTTATCTCCAGGAAAAAACAGCCTTAGATTATATTTTGTACGTTCGGTAACATGCCTTACAATATTATACCATGTAAAAATTAGTTGGAAGAGGAATTAGATTGCAGAGGTCTGATATAAAATAAACATATGACTTGATGTGCAGAATATCTGACTGAAGTCTACTATATGCCTCAACCCTGGGAAAGTAAGGTCAGGTTTTCTGATTTCCTTTCTGGTCCTAAGAGCAAGAAAAGTTACTCACACAAGACAATCCTGTCATGGTGGTGGTAATACCACTGAGAGGAACATGATGAACTCCAGTTGCAGTAAATTATTAAATCCAGGGGAAACATAAATTATGCAGATTTAACTGTGGTTTTGATATTTGGCTGATAGAATTGAATGTTATTTGATTCATTTTATGAGTTGTCTGGTATTTTTCTTTAATATATGTTTGTATTTCTTCAGCATGTAAGCCTCACCATCATCACCATGGCTCCGTCCATGTTCACCACCAAGGTAAGAGGAACAATAGCAATAAGAGGACTGGAATGTGAATTGTTTTGCAAACCTCTGTAAATGATATGCATTTACTAATCACATATATATGGCTTATGCTCTCTTCATCTACAGTCTGTAGATAAAGATCCTCAGCTATCCTTACCATCAAAATGATAATGTTAATCTATATTGCAGCTGTGAACTAGGAGTGCACATCTCTGCTAATTCTGGGACTTATCACAGCCACAGGTCTCAGACTAAGTGCCTGTTTGCACACAGTTTGGCTCTCGAAGAGCAGATTGTGATGGATAGCTAGGAGATGTTTTGTCACCTCCTCACTGCCTGTTTTAACCCCTAAAAACCCACACCAGCTTTGTGCATTACACGGTAGCAGCACAGCCCCTTTCAGGTATATCATTTTTGCTGGTGTAAAGCATTGAGGCTTTGGCATGTGATCACCTGCCTTAACAGCTTAAGGTGGATCAAGGGGCAGTAAAAATGCCCCTAAGCCACACATTTTTACCATCTGCCAAATGCAAATGTAAACAAGGCTTAAAATGATCAGAAACCAAGGTATTTCCATCATGTGATCATTATGACAGCCAATCATGGTGGTCATTGGAAGTTTCAAACAAAGTTTCAAATTTATCCTGCAGAAGGTAGAAGGTACTGTGCTTCTCACTCTCTCTTTCTGGGCAGTCAAGAAGAAGTATTAGATAGCATTACAGTTTGTAAAAAAAAAAAAACAACAAATATACATTTAAACCGTTTAATTAAAAACTGCTCTGGAAAAGAACTAAACTTTATTCTTTTCAACATATTTGTCTATTGTTGTCAACTTGTCATCTTATAATAAATTCAGAGGAAAGTATTTTTTAAAACAGGTCATGAAATAGTTTTTTAAACAATGTAAAAATGATTCAGGTAGGCAAATTAGAGTTATTGTCAAGAGAACCAATACATACTAATGATGCTAAATTCATTCTGAGCATTTATGCTTCAATGGCCTCTGGTCATGATGGGGTTAGGATGTAATATATGACTAATGAAGTTTTTTTTTTCTTGGCAGATCCATGCAATCCATGCAACCCTTGTGTTGTCCCCTGTTGTCCTGATCCTTGTAATCCTTGCCACAGACAAGGACATTTATGCTGTGATAAATGAAGACATCATAGTTGTGCCAATAATCTGATATACTCATTTACTTCTCTGCAAAATAATCCACACTCCTCTCATTGTACAATGCTAAATCCTGAATCTTTTGTTGCTGGTTAAATCACCCTGCTCAATAAAATCTTTGCAACTGATATGTTTTTGCATTTCATCGCTTGTTATATATTTAATGAATTGTTGGTCATATCAAACATACTAACATAATATTAGGAGGTTTAAAAAAAAAATTAGAAAGGAGATATTTTCACATTTATTTACAGATTAATGACAACGGCTGTATTTGAAATTTACTAAAACTGCTTCTAACTTCACCGTGTTCAATTAATCTTTAACAAGAAAACCTAGAAATCGATTAGTTACTATGCACAGCTGCTCTGTATTCTGTAGGAAATCTCCCCCATTGTGTTTTATACACAGCATCAATATTTTATAAATGTCCTTATGGTATTATGGTGATGTCTGAATATATTTTTAGGGCAGTTAAAGTTTTTCATGTAATATAGCTTATCATATCCATGACAAAAAATGGCTTAAACATGAAAAAAATAACAAGAAATGTTTCCAATATTTGTGTGTAATTTACTGTACATTTAGTCATCCAAAAGTTAACAAGCCTGATCATAATCCTGTCCGAGAATAAAACACACAATTTAAAAAGAAACTTTGGCTTATGACAATAGTTTATTGTCATTATTAATGTATTCAGAGCAATGACCTCCCAATCACAAGGATATTTGGGAAAGTGGATTTATACCTGAAGACTGAGGCTGGGTTCACACTATTGTCAATTGGATGCGTTTTTCTCTGCATCCAATTTGCATTCGCATTCATCAGCCGATTGTGACCGGCTCTATATGGAGCCGGTTCACACATCTCCGGAGCGAATTGCACAGTCCTGTATGTCTTCTGATCCGTTTTCAGGTCTGATTTCAGCCAAAAATTCGGACAGAAATCGGACCTGAAACGGTGAGCATGTACACACCGGACCCCAGCTGTGCATTCGTATATCAGGAGATTGTGATCGGCTCTCTGTGGAGCCGGTTCACATATCTCCGGAGCGGCTCCGGAGTGAATTGCACAGTTCTGTGTGTCTACTGGTTCATTTCAGGTCCGAATTCAGCCAAAAATTCGGACTGAAATCGGACCTGAAACGGGGAGCAGGTACACACCAGACCCCAGCTGTGAGCCGCTTCGTACTGTAGTGTGAACCTCGCCTGACAGTAGAGAGCTCTTGGTATTTTTTTAAAACAGCATCCGTTCATGACAAGCTGTGACTATACAGAACCTGGATTTTTTTTTACATACTGTACATATCAAGCCAAAAATAAGCCCTAAACAAAAATATCCCTTTTAAACAGGGTCAAAACAATCACCACATGATAAGACTGTGAGCCTTAAAGGGGGAGACATTATTTGGAACGTATCTTCAGATGCTTCCTCCCTAATCATAAAACGATAAGCCTACTTTTCTTAATGCTTTAAATTCAGAAAGATGTATACAGCACTTCCCCACTTTTGCACATTTCCATCCTCTGCATGAACAGCTTAGCTGCAGGTACGCAGTTTCAAGCAGTGGTCTTCACAGGCAGCTGCTGCAGTCAATTAAAGGAGGTGGATTGGCATATCAGCTCATACTGGCCAGTGAGAACATCTATCCTAAGGGGACAGTGCTGCCCCTGCTTAGGAGTCACTCGGGGTAGCATTGTAGCCCAGGAAATGCCAATCCAGTTTGTAACTGGTAGGAGTGTTGGGCTGAAATAAGTAAAAATAAAGACAACTGGTGCAAAAGAACTAAAAGCCTGCAGAAAGTGTGAACCATAATTTCTTGGACTTTAATTTTAAGATACTCTTTAAGGTGACCTTTTTGTCCTTGGCATAACCTAAAGCAACATAGAAATATATAAATTCCAATTTCATTTTTAAAAAACATAGCAATAGACAGATCCAGTCAGCAGGTTGAAACAACACCAAAAATATGGTCTGCTGCCTCCCACTGGTATTCTTCACTGAGTATATCATAAATATACACATTACTGTATATTGTTAAAAGTATTGGGACACCTTCCTTTTAGTCCAATATTGAGTTGACCCACCCATTGCAGCTATACCAGCTTCAACTCTTCTGGGAGGGCTGTCCACAAGGTTTAGGAGTGTGTCTATGGGAATGTTTAACCATTCTTTCGGAAGCGCATTTTTGAGGTCAGGCACTGATGGCTCGTAGTCTCTGGTCTAATTGGCCCCTTTGTGTTCCAACATGACTGCGCACCAGTGCACAAAGCAAGGTCCATAAAGACATGGACTTACCAGGGGTGGTGGAAAATTAAAAGTGCAATAATTCACATTATAATAGTGACTAAAACATATAAAATTAAGTGTGGCAATCTAAAAAAATAAAAAATACAAAGTGCTATAATGGTTTGAACCTCCCAACTAAAAAGTTATTCCACTTGAATCTAATTTGTATTGCATTTTTCTGTAGAGGGGTTTCCACCATCCCTGCTATTTTAGAGGTGAAGTTGTGTATCACAGAGACCGGTTTTGTGGTAATATTGAAGTTTATTGAGATTCCTATACATTGGAGGTTTCCACTATTATTGTTAAGTTATTGATTATTAAGTTGGGGCTGCACTTTTTTTTTTGTGGTGTGGGAACACGTAACAGTGCTTAGCGGCAAGACTTTTACTGACAATTTTTATTTTACCTTCAGTAGTTTATTGTAAATAGTGGTGTGGTAGTATACTAAAGATTGGCATGTGGCATTAATAAACATTGACAGATTTCAGTTGTGCCCAACCAGCCCCCACCCATGGACAATGTGCCTGGCTGCAGAGTTCATCTCCCCATCCCTGCACTCAGTGGACTGATGCGCACTGATTGGCAGCACTGATGGACACTGATGGGCACTGATTGGCAGCACTGATGGACACTGAATTGGCACTGATAGATGGCACTGATTGGCAGGACTGATGGGCACTAAAAGGTGCCCCTGATTGACACTGATAGGTGACCCCGAATGGCAGCACTGATTGGCAGCACTGATTGGCACTGATAGGTAACCCAGATTGTTAGCACTGATGGGTAGCACTGATTGGCACTGACCAGCAGCACTGATGGACACTGATAGGCACTGATTGGTGGCACTGTTAGGCAGCAATTATTGGCACTGATTGGCACTGATATGCAGCACTGAATGGCACTGATAGGCAGCACTGATGGGCACTGATTGGCAGCACTGATAGAACGCACAGGTGGGCTCTAATTGGCACTGATAGGTGACAGTGATTGGCAGCACTGATAGGCAGCACTGGTGGGCACTGATTGGCTTTGACTTGCTGCACTGATTGGCTTTGATAGGCTGCACTGATTGGCAGTACTGATTGGCAACACTGATTGACAGCGTTGATGGACAGTAATTGGCAGCACTGATGGGCACTGATATTTAACAATCAATGTAATGTCCTGCGAGCCACCACTTGCTATAAGCCCAAAATAGGGTCTCCCAAATAACACTATATTTTTGAATCAGCAGCTAGCGTTGCACATGTCTCATAAATCATGCAAAGGCCATCCAATATTCTAAAGTACGCTGCGCTTTCAAACTTAAAATCCAAATACTGAAATTAAAAATGTGCTATATAACAACAGCAATAAAATGCTAAAATACGTACAATATTCCAAATAAAGTGCTTTCATGCAGGATAGGCTTTGACTTACTGCACTGATTGGCATTGATAGGCTGCACTGATTGGCAACACTGATTGACAGCGTTGATGGGCAGTAATTGGCAGCACTGATGGGCACTGATATGGTGGCACTAATAGGCATCACTGGTTGGCACTGATACATACATAGTCAGAAAACATAGAAGGTGAGGTCAAAAAAAGACACAAGTCCATCAAGTCCAGCCTATGTGTTTGATTATATGTCAGTATTACATTGTATATCCCTGTATGTTGCGGTCGTTCAGGTGCTTATCTAATAGTTTCTTGAAACTATTGATGCCCCCCGCTGAGACCACCACCTGTGGAAGGGAATTCCACATCCTTCCCGCGCTTACAGTAAAGAAACCTCTACGTAGTTTAAGGTTAAACCTCTTTTCTTCTAATTTTAATGAGTGGCCACAAGTCTTGTTAAACTCCCTTCCACAAAAAAGTTTTATCCCTATTGTGGGGTCACCAGTACGGTATTTGTATATTGAAATCATATCCCCTCTCAAGCGTCTCTTCTCCAGCGAGAATAAGTTCAGTGCTCACAACCTTTCCTCATAACTAATATCCTCCAGACCCTTTATTAGCTTTGTTACCCTTCTTTGTACTCTCTCCATTTCCAGTACATCTTTCCTGAGGACTGGTGCCCAGAACTCGACAGCATACTCTAGGTGTGGCCGGACCAGAGTCTTGTAGAGCGGGAGATTTATTTTTTTATCTCTGGAATCAATCCCCTTTTAATGCATCCCAATATTCTGTTTGCTTTGTTAGCAGCAGCTTGCATGCCATTGCTGAGCCTAGGACCCCCAGGTCCTTTTCCATCCTAGATTCCCCCAGAGGTTTTCCCCCCAGTGCATAGATTGCATTCATATTTTTGCCATCCAAATGCATTATTTTAAATTTTTCTACATTGAACCTCATTTGCTAGGTAGTTGCCCACCCTATTACTTCAGATCTTTTTGCAAGGTTTCCACATCCTACGGAGAAGTTATTGCTCTGCTTAACTTAGTATCGCCCACAAATACAGAGATTGAAATGTTTACCCCATCCTGCAGGTCGTTGATGAACAAATTAAACAGGATTGGTCCCAGTACAGTATGGTCCATGCCAACGGACCTTATTTTGTACAGTAAACGTTTATGGGGAACTGTGTCTAATGCTTTTGCAAAATCCAGATACACCATGTCTATGGGCTTTCCTTTATCTAGATGGCAACTCACCTCCTCATAGAAGGTTAATAGATTAGTTTAGCAAGAACGATTCTTCATGAATCCATGCTGATCACTGCTAATGATACCGTTCTCGTTACTAAAATCTTGTATATAGTCCCTTATTAGCCCCTCCAAGAGTTTACATACTATTGATGTAAGGCTAACTGGTCTGTAATTCCCAGGGATGTATTTTGGACCCTTTTTAAATATTGGTGCTACATTGGCTTTTCTCCAATCAGTTGGTACCATTCCAGTCAGTAGACTGTCCGTAAAAATTAGGAACAATGGTATGGAAATTACTTGACTGAGTTCCCTAAGTACCGTCGGGTGCAAGCCACCTGGTCCCGGTGATTTATTAATGTTAGGTTTCCCAAGTTTAATTTTAATTCTGTCCTCTTTTAACCATGGTGGTGCTTCCTGTAATGTGTCATAAGGATAAACACTGTAGTTTTGTTTATTGAAGCCCCTCGATTCCCTCGTGAAGACTGAGGAGAATAAATTCAATACCTTCACCATCTCCCCATCCTTTGTAATCAGATGTCCTTCCTCATTCTTTATGTGGCCAATATGGTCTGTTCTCCCTTTTTTACTATTTACATACTTAACCACTTCAGCCCCGGACCATTTGGCAGCCAAAGGACCAGAGGTCTTTTTTCAATTTCGCACTGCACTACTTTAACTGGTAATTGCGCGGTCATGCAATTTTGTAACCAAACGAAATTTGCGTCCTTTTCTTCCCACAAATAGAGCTTTCTTTTGATGGTATTTGATTGCCTCTGTGATTTTTTATTTTTTGCGATATAAACGGAAAAAGAGCGAAAATTTTGAAAAAAAAAAGAGATTTTCTACTTTTTGTTATAAAAAAAATCTAATAAACTCAATTTTAGTCAAACATTTGGGCCAAAATGTATTCAGCCACATGTCTTTAGTAAAAAAAATGCCAATAAGCGTATATTTATTGGTTTGCGCAAAAGTTATAGCGTCTACAAACTAGAGTACATTTTCTGGAATTTACACCGCTTTTAATTTATGACTGCCTATTTCATTTCTTGAGGTGCTAAAATGGCAGAGAAGTACAAAACCCCCCCAAATGACCCCATTTTGGAAAGTAGACACCCCAAGCTATTTGCTGAGAGGCATGTTGAGCCCATTGAATATTTTTTTTTTTAGTCCCAAGTGATTGAATAAAGACAAAAATAAAAAAGATTTTTTTTTTTTTCAAAAAGTTGTCACTAAATGATATATTGCTCACACATGCCATAGTTATATGTGGAATTGCACCCCAAAATACATTTTTCTGCTTCTCCTGAGTATGGGGATACCACATGTGTGGGACTTTTTGGGAGCCTAGCCGCGTACGGGGCCCCGAAACCCAAGCACCGCCTTCAGGATTTCTAAGGGTGCAAATTTTTGATTTCACTCCTCACTACCTATCACCGTTTCGAAGGCCATAAAATGCCAAAATAGCACAAAACCCCCCCAAATGACCCCATTTTGGAAAGTAGACACCCCAAGCTATTTGTTGAGAGGCATGGTGAGTATTTTACAGCTCTCATTTGTTTTTGAAAATGAAGAAAGTAAAGAAAAAAAAAAAATTTTTTTTTTCTTTTTTTCAATTTTCAAAACTTTGTGACAAAAAGCGAGATCTGCAAAATACTCACCATACCTCTCAGCAAATAGCTTGGGGTGTCTACTTTCCAAAATGGGGTCATTTTGGGGGGTTTTATGCCATCTGGGCATTCCATGGCCTCCGAAACTGTGATTGGCAGTGAGAAGTGAAATAAAAAAATTACACCCTTAGAAAGCCTGAAGGCGGTGATTGGTTTTTGGGGTTCCGTACGCAGCTAGGCTCCCAAAAAGTCCCACACATGTGGTATCCCCGTACTCAGGAGAAGCAACAGAATGTATTTTGGGGTGTATTTTCACATATGCCCATGACATGTTTGAGCAATATATCATTTAGTGACAACTTTTTGTAAAAAAAAAATATATATATTTTTTTTTTTTTCATTATTCAATCTCTTGGGACAAAAAAAAAAAAATATTTAATGGGCTCAACATTGCTCTCATCAAATAGCTTGGGGTGTCTACTTTCCAAAATGGGGTCATTTGGGGGGGGTTTGAACTGTCCTGGCATTTTATGCACAACATTTAGAAGCCTATGTCACACGTCACCCACTCTTCTAACCACTTGTAGACAAAGCCCTTTCTAACACTTTTTGTTTACATGAAAACATATTTTTTTTTTGCAAGAAAATTACGTTGAACCCCCAAACACTATATATAATGTTAAAGCAAAGGCCCTACAGATTAAAATGGTGGGTGTTGCATTTTTTTTTTCCACACAGTATTTGCGCAGCGATTTTTCAAACGCATTTTTTGTGGAAAAAATACACTTTTTTTTTATTTTAATGCACTAAAAACACACTATATTGCTCAAATTTTTGATGAAATAAAAAATATGATCTTAGGCCGAGTACATGGATACCAAACACGACATGCTTTAAAATTGCGCACAAACACGCAGTGGCGACAAACTACATACATTTTTAAAAGCCTTTAAAAGCCTTTACATGATACCACATTAGATTCACGGAGGAGGTCTACTGCTAAAATTACTGCCCTCGATCTGACCTTCGCGGTGATACCTCACATGCATGGTGCAATTGCTGTTTACATATGACGCCAGACCAACGCTTGTGTACGCCTTTGCGCAAGAGAAGGGGGGGCAGGGGTGCTTTTTTTTTTTTTTTTTTTTTTTTTGGTTTTTTTTTTATTTATTTAGCTTTTTTATTTTATTTTTAAACTGTTCCTTCCATTTTTTTTTCTTTGTTATGATTTTTATTGTTATCTCAGGGAATGTAAATATCCCCTATGATAGCAATAGGCAGTGACAGGTACTCTTTTTTTGAAAAAATTGGGGTCTATTAGACCCTAGATCTTTCCTCTGCCCTCAAAGCATCTGACCACACCAAGATTGGTGTGATAAAATGCTTTCCCAATTTCCCAATGGCGCGGTTATATCCGGGAGGGGGGACATTCCCTCCCACTGCTTGTAAAAGCAGTCTAGAGGCTAATTACCCGCTAGAATTGCTTTTACATGAAAGCCGATCACTGGCTGAAAAGAATGATACCAAGATGATACCTAAACCTGCAGGCATCATTCTGGTATAACCATTCAAAGTCCAGCAACATACTGGACATATATTGTAATCTTTTTTTTTTCATGCAGCCTCTTGGCTGAACGAAAAAAAGAGATTGATTGGTGGGTATGCCCACCATTAGAATACCTCCCTTCATCCACCCACTTCTAATGATGGGCATACATGCACCATTTATATATGCCGATGCATGGGGGCATCCTCCCGCAAAAGTTATGCCGTGTACACACGGTCGGAATTTCGACCGTATGTACGTGGCATTAGGAGCCAATCGCTCCTCCCCCCCCCCCCTGCTGCCCCCATGCTTCGGCATATATGCTCTTTTTTTTAACTGTGGTGGTGAAATCACCTCCTACAGCGTTGGAGTCGCGGCTTTATGTATCGTGGGAGCAAACGCTGTTGCTGTCAAGATAAATAAATCCGCGTTGCAACTGAATGGCGCACCTGAAAACAAAAAAATGCTTAACACTAAAACACAGTAAACAAAATTACATACCTGAAAAGCAAGCATGATAAAACATGATAAAACATAATAAAACATTGCAGAATAGAATGGAGTAAAAAAAGAGCAACAATAGAGAGAGAATAGAGTGAGAGAGAGAACAATAAAACGACAACTATTTTTATTTTTTTTTATTTTTTTGAGATTCACAGGTAAAAAAGCTCCTGACTGAAGCGACTGAATCAAAACGCTACCACAAAAAAAATGTTAGCGATCGCAGGGATCAGGCCTGACTCTGCGAACGCTGCAGTTATGTGTGCTTAGTGTTTTGTAAGTGACAGTGATCGATCGATACTGCACTTGGGTGGGCTGGGCTGGGCGGAGGGGGGAAAACGCAGGTGCTAGCAGGTATCTGGGCTGATCCCGCTAACAATGCGTTTTTTTTTGGAACCCTAAACTGCTGGGACGCTAGTATAGATCTGATCAGATCAGATATTGATCTGTTCAGATACTGTACCACTAAGGGAGGTGTATGCTTTGCGCGTGGGTGTTTGCGGTACTGGCACTAACCTGGGGCGACGCAGACCTTATTTGACCCTAAAACCTAATTGATATCACCCGCCGGGCGATCAGGGGGTTAAACCGTTATTGGGTAATAAATGGCGGGTGCCCTGACAGTATAAAAAATAAAGCTAACTAACCAGCGTCACCCGTAACAGTAATACAAAAAAAAACTGGTTACCTAGCGACACTAATGCAGCGATCAGAAAAACGATCGCTTAGTGACACTGGCAAAAGGGGGTGAAAGGGTTAACTAGGGGCAATCAGGGGGTTAAAACCTTTATTAGGTAATATATGGGGGTACCTGACGCTATATAAAAACCTGACGGGGAACCTAAATAACGAAATAACTAACTGGCTAACCAGCGTCACCAGTGACAGTTATACAGTGATCACTGGTGAAAGGGTTAACTCTAGGGGCAATCAGGGGGTTAAAACCTTTATTTAGGTTGTAATATGGGGGTACCTGACCTATAAACCTATTTATGAACCTATATAAACATGGCGGTTACCTAAAAAAAAAAAATGGTTACCTAGCGACACTAATGCAGCGATCAGAAAAACGATCGCTTAGTGACACTGGCAAAAGGGGGTGAAAGGGTTAACTAGGGGCAATCAGGGGGTTAAAACCTTTATTAGGTAATATATGGGGGTACCTGACGCTATATAAAAACCTGACGGGGAACCTAAATAACGAAATAACTAACTGGCTAACCAGCGTCACCAGTGACAGTTATACAGTGATCACTGGTGAAAGGGTTAACTCTAGGGGCAATCAAGGGGTTAAAACCTTTATTTAGGTTGTAATATGGGGGTACCTGACCTATAAACCTATTTATGAACCTATATAAACATGGCGGTTACCTAAAAAAAAAAAAAATGGTTACCTAGCGACAGCAGTGACACTAATACAGCGATCAGAAAAACGATCGCTTAGTGACACTGGCAAAAGGGGGTGAAAGGGTTACCTGGGGGGCAATCAAGGGGTTAAACCTTTATTAGGGGGGGGTAGGGGGCTACCTTGGACCTAAAACTAACTGCACTGACAGTTATTACAGTCACACTGACACTAAATGCAGTGATCAGTAAAAAAATGATCACTGCAATTAGTGACACTGTGACTGGGGGGGGAGGGGGTGATCTGGGGGGTGATCTGGGGGTGACAGGGGGGTGTTTTGTGTGCCTATGTGTACTGGTGTCAGTGTACTGTTGGTGCACTAACCTTTAGACGTTCACAGCTCGGCGTTCCGGTCACATAGACCGGCGCACCGAGCGTGACATCACTTCCTCTGCCTGTGTTTTGATTGACACAGACAGAGGAAGCATCTGATTCGCCAGGAGCGATCGCGAGGGGGTGGCCAGAAACCACTGGCCGTCCCCTCATCCCGGATCGCTCCTGAAGCGATCCCGACCGTCCCCGCCGGCCGGGGGGGGTCCGATCGGACCCCCCACCCGCCGGAAGAATGGCACGTACAGGTACGTGGTTCTGCCGGTACGGGCCATTCTGCCGACGTATATATACAGGGGGCGGTCGGCAAGTGGTTAAATGCCCTTATTTAATATGCAAACTCATCTCTCCTCCGTGTTCTTTGTTCCTAAGACTTTATCCCAATTGATGCCTTCTAGGTGAAACTGACTGGCAGTACTGATTGGCAATGATAGGCAGCACTGATGGGCAGCACCTATGGGCACTGATTGACAGCACTGTTTGGCACTGATAGGTGGCACTAATGGGCACTGATTGTCAGAGCTTATGGGCACTTATTGGCAGCACTGATGGGCACTGATTGGATGTATTGATAGGTGACACTTATTAGCATTGATAGGCAGTACTAATGGGCACTGATAGGCAGCACTAGGCAGCACTGATTGGCATTGATAGGCTGCACTGATGGGTACTGATAATCAGCACTGATTGGCATTGATAGGCAGCACTGATGGGCACTGATAGGCAGCACTGGTTGGCACTGATTGGTAGCACTGATATGTGGCACTGATTGGCACTAATAGGCAGCACTGATAGGCAGCACTGATTGGCATTGATAGACAGCACTGATGGGCACTGATTGGCATTGATAGACAGTACTGATGGGCAATAATGAGCACTTATTGGCAGCACTGTTAGGTGGCACTGATTTGGCTTTGATAGGCAGCACTGATAGGCAGCACTGATAGGTAGCACCAATTGGCACTGATATGCATGATAGTCAGCACTGATTGTCACTGATTGACAGCACTGATGGGCACTGTTTGGCAGCACTGATAGATGGCACTGACTGGCATTGATAGGCAGCACTGATTGGCAATGATAGGCTGCACTGATTGGCATTGATAGGCTGCACTAATGGGCTCTGATTGGCACTGATAGGCAGCGTTGATGGGCAGTAATTGGCAGCACTGATGGACACTGATATGGTGGCGCTAATAGGCAGCACTGGTTGGCACTGATTAGCACTGATGGGCAGCACCTATGGGCACTGATTGGCAGCACTGATTGGCAAAACCTATGTGCACTGATTGGCAGCACTGATGGGCACTAATTCGCATTGATAGGCAGCACTGATGGGCACTGATAGGCAGCACTGATGGGCACTGTTTGGCCGCATTGATAGGTGGCACTGATTGGCTTTGATAGGCAGCATTGATTGGCACTGATATGCAGCACTAATTGGCACTGATAGGCAGCAGTGATTGGCATTGATAGGTGCCCCTGATTGACACTGACAGGTGGAACTGATTGGCAACACTGATGGGCATTGATTGCCAGCACTGATTGGCACTGATAGGCAGCACTGATGTCCACTGATAGGTAGCACAGATTGTTAGCACTGATTGGCACTGAAAAGCAGTCCTGATGGGCACTGATAGGCAGCACTTATTGGCATTAAAAGGTAGCACTTATGGGCACTGATAGGCAGCACTGATTGGCACTGATTAGCAGCACGGATGGGTTGCACTGATGGGCACTGATAGGCAGAACTGATGGGCACTGATTGGCAGCTTTGAAAGGCAGCACTGATAGACACTGACAGGGTAGAGGGACAGTTTCATATGCAGCAGATCGTGATGCTTCCCTGAGCCCCTGAGTGTGTGAAACTGTCAGGTAATGTAACTGCTTGCCGGGAGAGAGACCAGCTGTCACAACGCAGCCGCGCTGTCGGGGATGGGAGGAGACCAGGGACAGCTATCAAACACCAGCCAATCATTGGGTTGTTTAAGAAATAATAAATGTAGCAGCCCACCCAGACCCTATACCATTGGCTGGTGTTTGATAGCTGTTCGGTCCCGCCCACCCCCGACATCACTGCTGAGTTGTGACAGCTGGTCTATCTCTCTGCAAGCAGTTACATTCCCGGACAGTTTCATACACACTGAGCGGTTCTTACAAAGCCTCACGATCTGCTCAATGTGAAACAGTCTCAAAGGCAGCGGGGGCTACATGTTCCTTGGATGCAACATTTCAAAACAGATCTCGAGAGACAGGGTTAGGGTGTCCCAGGCACAACCGGCACACCCTGTGCGCACGCCTATGTGCATCATCTATAGAAGAGGCTTTCTTCTGGGACTACAGCCATGCAGACCATTTTAATGCAGCATGCAGCGTATGGTCTGAGCACTGACAGACTGACCCCCACCTCTTCAACCTCTGCAGAACTGCTGGCAGCACTCATATGTCTATTTCCCAAAGACAACCTCTGGATATGACGCTGAGCACATGAACTCAACTTCTTTGGTGGACCATGGCGATGCCTGTTCTGAGTGGAACCTGTCCTGTTAAACCTCTGTATGGTCTTGGCCACCGTGCTGCAGCTTAGTTTAAGGGTCTTGGCAATCTTCTTATAGCCTAGGCCATCTTTATGTAGAGAAACAATTCTTTATTTCAGATCCTCATAGAGTTATTTGCCATGAGGTGCGATGTTGAACTTCCAGTGGCCAGAATGAGAGAGTGAGAGCGATAACACCACATTTAACACACCTTCTCCCCATTCACACCTGAGACCTGTAACACTTACCAGTCACATGACACCAGGGAGGGAAAATTACTAATTGGACCCAATTTGGAAATTTTCACTTAGGGGTGTACTCACTTTGTTGCCAGCAGTTTAGACATTAATGGCTGTGTGTTGAGTTATTTTGAGTGGACAGCAAATTTACACTGTTATACAAGCTGTACACTCACTACTTTACATTGTAGCAAAGTGTAATTTCTTCAGTATTGCCACATTAAAAGATATAATAAAATATTTACAAAAATGTACAACATTTACAAAAGTGTGTACACTCTTGTGAGATACTGTATGTGCTAGTATTTTTTAATATAAATATTTCCTTTAACGGAAAGTACCTGGTGACCCTGCCATTCATAGTGCTTCCCCCTTCCTGGTGGCAACAAAAGCCTGCAGATTGTTGTCACTACAGTGTGCATGCTCTAATTTAGCTCAGTAAGTGTTTTACGTGTATTACATTCCACTACTGTATATTAAAGTGATTGTAAAGTTTTTTTTAAAAAAAAAATAACAAACACGTTATACTTACCTGCTATGTGCATGGATTTTGAACAGAGTGGCCCCGATCCTCCTCTTCTGGGGTCCCCCGTGGTGCACCTGACTCCTCCTCTTCTCAAGTGCCCCCACAGAGAGTCGCTTTGCAAGGGAGCACTAGTGCGGGCGTGCTCCTAAGTGCATCCATTTAGACCCCTTTCACACCGAGCCACCTATAGCGTCGGCGGTAAAACGCCGCTAAAAATAATGTTTTACAGTCGGATTTGGGGTGCATTTTGGCCGCTAGCGGGGCGCTTTTACCCCCGCTAGCGGCCGAGAAAGGGTTAAAAGGGTTAAAACTGCCCACAATATGCTGCAATGGCGGCGTTTTGCCGGCGTTATTACAGTGCTGCCCCATTGATTTTAATGGGGAGCAGCGGTGGAGGAGCGGTAAACACACCGATCCTTCACCGCTCCAAAGAAGCTGCTGGCAGGACTTTTCCTGACATCCTGCCAGCGCACCGCTGCAGTGGGAAATCCCTCGGGCTTTCGCACCGCTGCAGTGTGAAAGCCCGGGCTTTCACACTGCAGACAATGGAGCAGCAGTTTGAGGGCGGATCGAAGGCGCTATTTCTAACGCTATAACGCCTACAAAACGCCCTCTGTGTGAAAGGGGTCTAAGACAGACAGCAGGACTCAGCCCCGCCCCCTGGCTCCCATGTCACTGGATTTGCAGCGGGAGCCAATCTATCCAATGAGGACAAAGACAGTGGCTTGAACTGCTGTGCTTGTCCCTGTCACTGTAATGATTGGCTCAGGTAAGAAAAAGGGGGGCTCTGAGGGGCAGCTGCAGCACAAATACATGAATAACCCCTTTAAGAATTTTACTATAGTATATGAATACTATGCTTAGCGTATTACTATACAAGGCTTGCTTACTAGGTCATGTGATCATGATTCTCATTCCCAGAGCATAGACCAGGTTGCGGCGAAGCTACACCCACAGCACATCACATGTCATGTGACATCTCTTTACCTATTACATGCCCTGGGTCCCAAGGCATTCAGAATGAAGTGCAGTATCAGTCTGGCATGTGTTCCCCTCTCTAGCCTGATCAGTTGCTTGACTGACAGTCTGCTCTGAATGGCATTGAAGGGAAGAGAAGGGAGGGGAAGCAACATCACAGGACCTGTGGTTTAGATCCATCCACTCCCAGGCCGTTCTGCTTAGAAAACACTTTTCTAACTCAATTGTGAATGTATATTAAAGTCAAAATTATTGGGGTCTGTAAGTCAGCAGACTTTATCAGCCATGTTGTTAGATTACATTTGTCATAAAGATGAGATACAAAGCTTGTCATGGTTGGCCTGCTTCTGAAAATGCGGATTGTTAGACTGTGTCTTTGTTAGACTGAATATACACTAAATAGTGAATGTGAATAGAACATAAACAAAGGACAACTAATGATGTACTTCTGAATAATCAATACCCCATATGCAAACATGTTTAACTGTTAAATAATATTGCACGTCTTAATATGAGCAACATGCTGCAATAAAAAAATTACTAATACTACAATTTTTCAAGCTGCACTCTAACACGTAATCACAATTAAAACTGTGCATCAGTATATAACACAATTAAAAAGGAATAAAAAAATAAATAATAAAAAGTTGAAATCATAGAGTGTAGGTAAATTATTAGCAAAGTGCTGAATAAAGATCTAAGAAATTAGGAAATGATAAGATAGTGTTGAAACACCATGTAAATCTGTTATGACCAACCAGTGGAGGAATGTGTTCTAATTCCACCTCCACTTACAGTATATATAAAAAGGTGCCATCATACATTATTCAAACAACTGAAAAATCTCCTCTGAATTTTGCAAGAAGTAAACCAAACTTAAAAGAAGATATGTCTGGAATCAAAGGGAAATGTGTTACCCAGAAGATCCAATGCCAAGATCCATGCAACCCTTGCCATAACGTAGTAGTCTGCAAAGATCCATGCAACCCTTGCCATAACGTAGTAGTGTGCAAAGATCCATGCCAAGACCGTAAGTGTTGTGTTTATAAACTACATCGATTTTATACTGTACATAAATAAATGTAGAAATGTTGTACAGACTCCTTCCACTGTTAAATATATTTATTTCTTTTAGTTTCCTGCTAAAGATGTGTGGGTAGGCATGTAGGTCAGTTATAAGTTATCAATAACTGTAATTTAATTTTAACTGGACTTAAAAAACTTGAATGTAGGTTTACTTTTATTTTAATTACACAAATTAGCTGGCCCAAACAAACTATTTCCATTACTAATTGATGTCTGTCTGCTGTCAGCGCTGTATAAATTGTATGTAGTATCAGCTGTATACAGTATACAGCGTTGTATTCCTGCAGTGGTGCTGGGAACTTCCATCTGTTGGCCCAAACAAGCTATTTCAAGTAAAAGTAAACCTAGTGTTAAGTTTTGAGCAAAATATTTTATCTCCAGGAAAAAACAGCCTTAGATTATATTGTGTACGCTCGGTAACATGCCTTACAATATCATACCGTGTAAAAATTAGTTAGAAGAGGAATTAAATTGCAGAGGTCTGATATAAAATAAACATATGACTTGATGTGCAGAATATCTGACTAAAGTCTACTATATGCCTCAACCCTGGGAAAGTAAGGGCAGGTTTTCTGATTTCCTTCCTGTTCCTAAGAGCAAGAAAAGTTACTCGCACAAGACAATCCTGTCATGGTGGTGGTAATACCACTGAGAGGAACATGATAAACTCCAGTTGCAGTAAATTATTAAATCCAGGGGAAACATAAATTATGCAGATTTAACTGTGGTTTCAATATTTGGCTGATAGCATTAAATGTTATTTGATTCATTTTATCAGTTGTCTGGTATTCTTCTTTAATATATGTTTGTATTTCTTCAGCATGTAAGCCTCACCATCATCACCATGGCTCCGTCCATGTTCACCACCAAGGTAAGAGGAGCAATAGCAATAAGAGGAGTGGAATGTGAATTGTTTTGCAAACCTCTGTAAATGATATGCATTTACTAATCACATATGTTGCTTATGCACTCTTCATCTACAGTCTGTAGATAAAGATCCTCAGCTATCCTTACCATGAAAATTATAATGATAATCTATATTGCAGCTGTAAACTAGGAGTGCACATCTCTGCCCGCTGCCAATCCTGGGACTTATCACAGCCACAGGTCTCAGACTAAGTGCCTGTTTGCACACAGTTTGGCTCTTGAAGAGCAGATTGTGGTGGATAGCTAGGAGATGTTTTGTCACCTACTCACTGCCTGTTTTAACCCATAAAAACCCACACCAGCTCTGTGCATTGCACAGTAGTGGCACAGCCCCTTTTAGGCATATAATTGTTGGTGGTGTAATGCATTGCGGCTTTGGCATGTGATCACCCACCTGCCTTATCAAGGGGCAGTAAAAATGCACCAAAACCACACATTTTTACCACCTGCCAAATGCAAATGTAAGCAAGGCTTAAAATTATCAGGAACCAATTAGAAAGGTTTTTCCATCATGTGATCATAATGACAGCCAATCATGGTGGTCATTGGAAGTTTCAAACAAAGTTTCAAACTCATCCTGCAGAAGGTAGAAGGTACTGTGCTTCTCTCTCTCTCTCTCTCTCTCTCTCTTCCTGGGCAGACAAGAAGAAGTATTAGATAGCATTACAGTTTGAAAAAAAAACAAAAAAAAATATACATTTAAACTGTTTAATTAAAAACTGCTATGGAAAAGAACTAAACTTTATTGTTTTTAACATATTTGTCTATTGTTGTCAATTTGTCATCTTATAATAAATTCAGAGGAAAGTATTTATTAAAACAGGTCATGAA
>CM053036.1:151561353-151577879 GCA_028564925.1 Lithobates sylvaticus | reverse complement strand
TTAAAACGTCGATGCTGTGTATAAAACACAATATTACCATTGTCATTAATCTGTAAATAAATGTGAAAATATCTCCTTTCTAAATGTTTTTAACCTCCTAATAGTATGTATAGAACAAGTGACGAAATGCATCAACATATCAGTTGCTAAGATTTTTATTGAGCAGGGTTATTTAACCAGCGATAAAAAGATGTAGGATTTAACATTGTACAATGAGAGGAGTGTGGTTTATTTTGCAGAGAAGTAAATGAGTAGATCAGATTATAGGCGCAACTATGATGTCTTCATTTATCACAGCAGAAATGTCCTTGTCGCTGGCAAGAATTACAAGGATCAGGACAACAGGGGACAACACAAGGGTTGCATGGATTGCATGGATCTGCCAAGAAAAAAAAACCTTCATTAGTCATATATTACATCCTAACCCTTCCATGACCAGAGGCCATTGAAGCTTAAATGTTTAGAAAAAAAATTAGCAGCATTAGTATGTGTTGGTTCTCTTGACAATAACTTTGACCCCATACACACTATACAACTTTTGTTGTCTGATTTCCTTTAGATTTACCAAAACCATGTAGTGCAAAGGCCTGCCTGATTGCAAACAATTTGAAACTCTTAAGGTTTGACCTCATATTACATGGTTTTGGTAAATCTGAAGGAAAAAAATCTACAGAAAATGTTATAGTGTGTATCCAGCTTTAGTCTGAGACCTGTGGCTGTGATACGTCCCAGAATTAGCAGGGGGTACAGATGTGCACTCTTCATTCACAGCACAAATATAGATTGACATCATAATTCTAATGGTCAAGGTAGCTGAGGATCTTTATCTACAGATTGTAGATGAAGAGTGCATAAGCAACACAAATGTGATTAGTAAATGCATATCATTTACAGAGGTTTGCAAAAAATTCATATTAAAGTCCTCTTGGCAAGAAGTACCAACCACCTTATTCTTAATCAGTTTGCAATCATGTTTCAATCAATGTTGCATTAATGTGCCAGTGCTATGGTGATATAAAACTCCACTATTTTTAGCCATTGTGTTGTGAGCGGTAAGGAAAAAAGGTTGCAGTATTGCTACATACATGTGGAGAATGTGTATGACTTTTCATTTCACTACAGCTGGAATGAGGAGCAGTCATGTAGGTATTAGTACAGTAAAATACTTTATAAGCACAGATAAGGGTAAAGGTTATAGTTGTCACTTTTGGTCTTCTGTTGGACCAAAACAACTGATATAATCAGTAGTGCTTAATTCTGTGCAGGTTTTCCCCATGATCACTTAAAATCATAAGTACATTGATAAGCCACTTGTAAAAGAAACAACTCAAAATGTGCACTGTTTGTGATCTGTGAAAAATTGCCTTTCTCAATGATGGGAGGGTTGGCTTATTTTAAAGTATACGCTCTTCATCCATTATATTAAATACCCAAAACAAATCTATTGCTCCACTTACCTTGTTGGCGAACATAGACAGTGCCATGGTGATGATGGTGAGGCTTACATGCTGTAGAAATACAATCATACAGTATATGAAAGAAGATTACCAGCCATTTGAAAAAATTGATTAAATAACATTTAATGCTATCAGCCAAATATTGCAACCATAGTTAAATCTGCATAATATATATCTACCCTGGATTTGAAAATCTACTGCAACTAGAATGCATCATGTTTTTCTCAGTGGTATTACCACCACCATGATATGATTGTCTTGTGCCACTAAGTTTTTTTGCTCTCTGGAATAGGAAGGAGCCCACAGTAGGTGAAATCAGAAAACCTGACCTTACTTTCCCAGGGTTGAGGCATATAGTAGACTTCCATCAGATATTTTGCACATCAGGTCATATGTTTATTTCATATCAGACCTCTGCAATCTAATTCCTCTTCCAACTCATTTTTACATGGTATGATATTGTAAGGCATGTAACCGAACATACAAAATATGATCTAAGGCCGTTTTTTCCTGAAGATAAAACATCTTGCTTAAAACTTAACTCCAAGTTTACTTTTACGTTAAATAGCTTGTTTGGGCAAAGCTGATCCAAATAAACTATTTCCCTATTATAAAGAATACAGATCCAGCTAAAATGAAATAACAGTTACTGATACGATATCTTATAACTGACACACATGCATAGCCAAATATTGTTAGCAGGAAATTATAAGAAATAAAGCCTTTTAGTGGAGGAAGTGAATACAACCTTTCTACATTTTTGTACAAAATCTAGTTAGTTTCTAAACACAACACTTACGGTCTTGGCATGGATCTTTGCAGACTACTACGTTTTGGCAAGGGTTGCATGGATCTTTGCAGACTACTACGTTTTGGCAAGGGTTGCATGGATCTTGGCATTGGATCTTCTGGGCAACACATTTGCCTTTGATTCCAGACATATCTGCTTATAAGTTTGGTTTCCTTCTTGGAAAATTCAGTTCAGGTGATTTTTTTGGTTGTTTGAATAGTGTAGGATGGCACCTTTTTATATATACTGTAAGTGGAGGTGGAATTAGAACACATTCCTCCACTGGCTGGTAATGACAGATTTACTATTAACATGCTTATCATTTACTAATTTGTTAGTTCTTTACTAAGCACTTTGCTATTTATTTCCCTACACTCTTCTATGATTTAAACTTTTTAATTGTTTTATTCACTGATGCATAGTTTTAATTAGGATTATGTTATAGAGTGCAAAATGAAAAATTGTAGTAGCAGTAATATTTATATTGCAGCACATGGCTCATGTGAAGGTAGTCAAATTAAGACATGTGCAATATTACTAGGGATGGACCAAACACCCCCTGGTTCGGTACGCACCAGAACACCTCAAACAGACAAAAAGTTCTAGTGAACATGCGAACCCCAATAAAGTCTATGGGACTCAAACATGAAAAATCAAAAGTCCTCAATTTAAAGGCTTATATGCATGTTATTGCCAAAAAAAAGTGTATGGGGACACGGGTACTGCCCTAGGGGACATGTATCAATGCAAAAAAATGTTTTTAAAACTATTGTTTTTTCAGGAGCAGTGATTTTAATAATGCTTAAAGTAACAAACAATAAAAAATTAAATATTCCTTTATATATCTTGCCTGGGGGGGGGTCCCCTTAGTCTGCCAGTAAAGTCTGTGTGATGTGTAGAACAGTGTTGCAGCAATAATTACATTTCTAAAGGAAAAAATGTCATTCAAACTTGCTCACGGCTGTAAGGTATTGCCGGGTCCGAGCAATATAGATGAAAAATCTATTAAAAAAAGGCGTGTGCCCCCCCCTGTCAGGGCTGGGCCCAGCCCTTCCTTCTCTGAGCTGGCCGCTCAGCTTTCAGCTAATTTCCAGCTACTATCTCTCCACAGTGACTCACCTGTTGATGATCCTGCTCGTCGGTCCTGCCTACTTAAGCCGTCCAGTCCATATGATCTCTGCCTTGATTACATCTCTAGAGACGCTCTCCTGTGTTCCTGTTAAAGACTTGCTTGGCTGACATTCCTTCTGGCTCCCTGACGTTTTGGCTTGTCTGACTATCCGTTCCTGGTTCCTGAACTCTGGCTATGTTTTGACTACGTTTACTCTGTTTTTACCTTTTTTTTATTATTATTAAACAAGTGTGATTTAACTGTACTTCTGTCTCAGTCTGATTCATGGTTTCTGACAATTCACTGTTGTCAAGGGGTTTAAATTTCTGTCCAACCAAACATTTTGATTTATTTGGAAAGCTACTAGATGTCAATACATTTGCATGAGCTTTGACTTTAAGAAAACATTATTTTAGCAATCCAGGAGGTGAAGAAGTTTTGGATCAGGGGGTTATACCTTGTGCAGGTGAGTCTCCTCCCTCTCCCCAAATGGTTCCTGATGTATGTGCATTAAATGATCTCATGGATTTAGCCAGAGAATCCAATCCTTGCTCGGATGACCACACATCCGAGGGTAGGTTGACTCCATTTAAATCTGGATTGGATTTTTATCCAGTCAGGTCAAGGGGCAAGGATCTGGATTTTGTTTCAGAAGCTTGTGGAGAGGGATTTGACTAACTTGCACATAGTCACCGTAGAAGTCACACACAATATAATCTTACAGACACTGAAAAAGAGGCTTTAAAAAATTTGACCGAAGACACTAATATCATAATTAGAAATGCGGATAAAGAGGGCTTGGTAGTAATTCTTGATTCTACCACCTATAAAGAGGAAGCTGTACGTTAACTGTCTGATACAGTGACTTATTTCAAGCTTAGGGGTGACCCCACTATGTCTTTTAAACCGGAACTTGGTAACTTATTGGACAGAGCAGTGGCAATGGGCATTTTTTCACAAAAAAGATAAGAGATACATTCATTCCCGATTTTCCTGTTATGCCTGTCTTTCATTTTCTCCCAAAAGTGCATAAAGGGCTAAATCCATTAACAGGCAGACCTATAGTAGCTGGTATCGATTCTTTGAATGAAAGATTGGGTTAGTGGATCGGTCAACAGCTACAGACACTAGTTGTCGAATTACCAGGTTTTCTTAGAGACACCAGCAGCTTTTGAATCAACTACAAAAATTTGAATGGAAGCAGGGATATAAATGGATCACATGTGATAGAATTAAAGAGATAAGCTATGGGTGGTACCTGGTCCTAGTGAATATACAAAGAAAATAAGGAACAAGAGGGGGTTTAGCCAACCTGACGGACTATCGCAGCACCTGAACAAAAACGGATATTCCGTAATAGATATTTCATTGATTTATTAGAAAAAACACAAAACACTTTGAATGGAAGCAGGGATATAAATGGATCACATGTGATAGGGATACTACATCAGTGTTATGACTATAGGAGTAGGAGATAGAAATAAAGAGATCAATGCTAAGTATATTGATGCTGAACCAATCCTAGAGGGTTTAGGGTAAGCATGTCCTACCTGGTGGGGTTTATTAGGTAATTAAAAAGAATCGATAAGAGTCCAAATCGGTTTTAGAAAAACCATGCAGACATATCCCGTTGCTTGAGGGCCTAGTAGACAAGGTTGGTATGATTAGAGGTATTAGCAATCAATTTAAAGACATTGTATTGAGGCAACTGCACCCAAGTAGTATGCATAGGAGCCTGTACCTGTTTATGTCCGATAAAGATCGTAGGACAGCCTAAAAGCCCTTAGAGGGCATCCCTCCGGGTCAAGTGGCCCAACGCTGGGTCTAGTAAAATAAATAGCAAAAAAGCTGCATTGGGTAGTCATTCATGATTTGTATTGAGGCATCCGAATTCGCCATAGAGTCATAGCACCTACCTTGGAATTAGAGATAGGACAAGAGCTGCCTTCCCAGTTCCTCCTCTGTGGACTAATGTGCAGGAATACTGCTTAAATAGTAAGTGTTCCCGCCAAGCTTAGGCGGGTGTTCAATCAGCTGAAATGTAGATCAGCTGGAGCTGGGAGGTAGGCTTGCCAGGATGAATCTACGTCAGCTTCCGATATTAAAGTGCGCATGCGCGACCTCTGAGCTTACTTCCGCCGCCATCAGCGTCGGCGCCACAGAGCAGTGATGCGCATAGCCACGGCCCCCTCGTAGGGCGCAGGCGCAGGAGAGAGCGGAGTTAGTAGGTCACCAACGAAAGAGTTAGTGTCTTCCGTTACATGGGGTGAACAACCACTCATGCGCAGTAGTAGTGGACGGAAAAATAGCATCCGTTATCTTTGTATTAAGACGGTCTGTTGTATAATGTGGTATAATGTTGTATGTGTTTGTAAGCGCGTCGGGACCCCACAGGGCAAGGACCGCACTATACCACAGATGGACACCAGTGGCAAAAGCGCCCTGAGGCGATTCAGTTTCCATAGGTAGCGCTATACAAGTCATTCATTCATTTAGAGGGGGAGACAAATTCAGATTACTATGTAAACAAGAAGTTTTCTGGATATTCCATCTGAATACCAGAAAACCTATAGGCTTAAATTTCAACTGGGATGTATCACATTTTTATGAATAGATGTGACAACTAAATCAATCAATATACATGCATTTACACATTTGGGGGATACAATATGAGCCAATCTCTAGTACTTTTTTTTTTGTTTAGGGGAGCAATATATGTTGAGACAATAGACACTACAAATATTTAACATTTTTGTATGCACATAGATCTTTAACTGAATATCTTTAAATAATTATCTGTAATTATAATCAATACACAGAGGTACATGCAGAAAATGGAATATGAGCCAATTTTGAATTGCCTGTATTCCAATTAATTGGTTTGCCATATTTTTATGGTATAATCATGATTATTATTTTTGGATTGTTACATATGTTTAAGTTCCCGAATAGATATTTTTAAATAATTGTCTATGCCATTAGTGCCCAATTAGCATGACAGGGGTTAAATTAAAATTTTAATATACATATAATGCATGGATATAGACACATACATCTTTCACAAATATTCTTGTTTAAAGATCAAAATTTAAATATGGACATATGTAGGGAATAGGGATGAGCCGAACACCCCCGGGTTCGGTTCGCACCAGAACCTTCGAACGGACCAAAAGTTTGCGCGAATTTTCGAACCCTATTCGTTATAATGGACGCGAACGTTCAAAATCAAAATTGCTAATTACAACGGCCAATATGCATGTTAATGTCATAAAACAGGTTTGGGGACCCGGGTCCTGCCCCAGGGGACATATATCAATGCAAAAAGAACTTTTAAAAACTAACGTTTTTTCGGGAGCAGTCATTTTAATGATGCATAAAGTGAAAAAAAAAAGTGAAATTTTCCTTTAAATATGGTACCTGGGGGGGGTGTCTAAAGTATGCCTGTGAAGTGGCATGTGTTTCCCGTGTTTAGAACTGTCCTTGCACAAAATGACATTTGTAAAGGAAAAAAAAAAGCCATTTAAAACCACTTGTGGCTTTAATGTCATGTCTTGTCCTGGCCGCCATTTGGCTAAAAATCCTTGAGAAAAATGGCATGGCTACCCCATCAACCCCCCCACCCCAGCCCCTTTGGGTCTTGTATGGATATTAAGGGGGACCCCGCACCCAAAATAAAACCCTATACCTACAACCCTATATACTCTGAACAGCAGTATATAGGTGGTGCAAACAAGACACGGACTGTAGGTTTGTTCTTAAGTATAATCTGAACAGGTACATTATGAAGTGTAGCTCCATCCCAAAAAAATCTATTTTTAAGCTTTTTGGAGAACATAGGGAGGGGTTATCACCCCTGTAACATTTGCTGTCTTTGCACATCTGTTCAGAACATGTCACCTCACTTTCCGTCCCAATGACAAATGTTTTTGGAAAAGTGGGGTTTGAATTGAAACAAGGATTGGTGATAAAGCATCAGTAGAGAGGAGATACCTTTTTCCCAAATTAAATCTAACATGATAGAATTTCCCTTCCTAGGGGTAGATTTCCTCTCACTTCCTGTTTCTCTTTCCGTTTGCAAGTAGGAGTCGTTTGTAAGTTGGATGTTTGAAAGTAGGGGCCTGCCGTATATACTCTGAAGAAATTTGCCCTATTAGATGTTGGTGTAGCCACAAGACTGGTGGGCAAAGGAATGGGCCCTGCTGTGAGTTAATAGATCAAGATTTGTACTTGCATGCACCTCTTGAACCGGGCAGAAAAATTGGGCCTTTGGTGGTGGTGGACGGTGTTGCCACAAGACTGTAAGCCCTCACAGTTACTCTTGGTGGGCGCAGGAATGGGCCCTGCTGTGAGTTATTAGATCAAGATTTGTAATTGCATGCACCTGTTGAACAGGGCAGAAAAATTGGGCCTTTGGTGGTGGTGGTGGTGGACGGTGTTGCCACAAGACTGTAAGCCCTCACAGTTACTCTTGGTGGGTGCAGGAATGGGCCCTGCTGTGAGTTATTAGATCAAGATTTGTAATTGCATGCACCTGTTGAACAGGGCAGAAAAATTGGGCCTTTGGCGGTGGTGGTGGACGGTGTTGCCACAAGACTGTAGGCCCTCATAGTTACTCTTGGTGGGCGCAGGAATGGGCCCTGCTGTGAACTATTAGATCAAGATTTGTAATTACACGCCCCTGTTAAACAGGGGCTGAAAAATTGGGCCTTAGGCATTGGTGCTGGTGCCACAACACTGCAACCCCTCACAGATACTGTACTCTTAGCACAGCAATGAGACCTGTTGCAAAGCATTGCCTAAAAATTGTAATTACACGCCCCAAAAGGGGCTGAAAAATTGTGCCTTAGGCACTGGTGCTGGTGCCACAACACTGCAACCCCTCACAGATACTGTACTTGGAGCACAGCAGTCACACCTGTTGCGAAGCATCTTTTTAAAAAATTGTCACGTACCTGGTGGTACGAGGCCGAGATTGCAGGGAGAGGCCACCCTTGCGTCTCCCACTCCTGGTCCCCTGGTGTGGGAACAGGAGAGCCAGGAGTGTGAGGAGGAGCACGGGTGCCTGGCAGGATCAACAGACCTGTGAGCAGGAAGCAGGTTAGCAGAGCTGGCAGGATCTTCAGCAAGCAGGCTCACAGGTAAACAGCAATGAGACCTGTTGCAAGCATTGCCTAAAAATTGTAAGCAGGCTCACAGGGGCTGAAAAATTGAGCCTTAGGCAGAGCTGGCAGGATCACTGCAAGCAGGCTCACAGGTAAACTGGATAGCAGAGCTGGCAGCATCTTTGGCAAGCAGGCTCACAGGTAAACTGGAAAGCAGTGCTGGCAGGATCTTTGGCAAGCAGGCTCACACGTAACCTGGATAGCAGAGCTGGCAGGATCCTTGGCAAGCAGGCTCACTGGTAAACTGGATAGCAGAGCTGCCAGGATCTGAGGCAAGCAGGGTCACAGGTAAACTGGATAGCAGAGCTGGCAGGATCTTTGGCAAGCAGGCTCACAGGTAAACTGGATAGCAGAGCTGGCAGGATCTTTGGCAAGCAGGCTCACAGGTAAACTGGATAGCAGAGCTGGCAGGATCTTTGGCAAGCAGGCTCACAGGTAAACTGGATAGCAGAGCTGGCAGGAGCTTTGGCAAGCAGGCTCACAGGTAAACTGGATAGCAGAGCTGGCAGATCTGCTCACAGGTAAACTGGATAGCAGAGCTGGCAGGATCTTGGCAAGCAGGCTCACAGGTAAACTGGATAGCAGAGCTGACAGGAACTGGCAAGCAGGCTCACAGGTAAGCAGGTTCACAGGTAATCTGGATAGCAGGCTCACAGGTAAACTGGATAGCAGAACTGAAGCAGGCTCACAGGTAAACTGGATAGCAGAGCTGACAGGAACTGGACAACGGCTTGGCAAGCAGGTTCACAGGTAAACTGGATAGCAGAGCTGACAGGAACTGGACAACGGCTTGGCAAGCAGGTTCACAGGTAAACTTGGATAGCAGAGCCGAAGCAGGCTCACAGGTAAACTGGATAGCAGAGCTCACAGGAACTGGACAACGGCTTGGCAAGCAGGCTCACAGGTAAACTGGATAGCAGAGCTGAAGCAGGCTCACAGGTAAACTGGATAGCAGAGCTGACAGGAACTGGAACACGGCTTGGCAAGCAGGTTCACAGGTAAACTTGGATAGCAGAGCTGACAGGAACTGGACAACGGCTTGGCAAGCAGGTTCACAGGTAAACTTGGATAGCAGAGCTGACAGGAACTGGAAGCAGGAAACAGAACCACTGAATGGGCTGGAGACCAACAGGTGATCAGGTTCGTTACAGGAATCAGACTGCAAACTGGACAGAGACTTTGCAGGGAACCAGAGTTCATCAAAGAAGTCAGGTAATGAATCTGAACTGGGAGCAAGGTACAATGGATCAGGCAGGAGGATGGTCATAGGAAGCCGGGGTCGGGTACAGGCAGAAAGCTTGATAGTCTATGGCAAGCCGGGTCAAAGGAACAGATATAACAGGATCAGGTTTTATTACACCACAACGCTGTAGAGCAGACAGCAAAGACCGTCTGCACAGGTCAGGCTTAAATAGGCCGGCTGGTGCTAACTAAAGCGCGCGCCCGTCTCCCTGTGCGCGGTTGTGCACGTGCCCGCGCCCGGGCGCGCATGCGCATTGGAACCTGAGGGCCGGGACGGCCCGGGTTTAAGTTTCTGGCAGGATCTTCATGACATTGCCCCCCTCCTAGGGGCAACCTCCGGGTGCCCCTCTGGGCAAATCTCTCAGGATGTGCTCTCTTAAAGGCTTGAACTAGACTCTTAGCGTGGATATTACACTCGGGCTCCCAGGAATTCTCTTCAGGACCATATCCCTTCCATTTGATCAAGAACTGATTCTGATTTCTCCTTCTTCTAAGATTTAGTATGGCCTCCACTTCATATTCTTCCTCGCCATCTATCAGGACTGGATCCGGGGGTACAGTCCTTCTGTTGGGAAAGGGGTTGGGAGTGGAGGGTTTCAAAAGAGAAACATGAAAGACCGGATGGACCTTGAGGGAGTCAGGAAGTTCCAACTCATAGGCTACTTCATTAATTTTTCGTTTGACTGGGAAGGGACCTAAAAACTTAGGGCCCAGTTTTTTCGAGGGACAAGCCATCCTCAGATTCAAGGTAGAGAGCCATACTGTGTCACCCGGTGCCAGTACCAATTCTCCACGCCTCTTTCGGTCAAAGACCGTCTTGTTATGTTCCTGGGTCCGGGCCATGGTGTCGTGCAAGAGTCGGTTTTTGGAAGCAAAGAAGTCAATCTTTTTCTGAACTGCGGGCACAGTACATTCGGGAAGAGAATTGGGCAGGAATGAAGGATGAAAGCCATAGTTGGCGAAGAAGGGCGTCTGTTGGGTGGCCGAGTGGATAGCATTGTTATATGCAAATTCGGCAACTGGTAACAGGGAGATCCAATCGTCTTGGGAGAAGGAAGAAAAGCACCGTAGATATTGTTCCAGGGTCTGATTGGTTCTTTCGGTCTGCCCATTGGTTTGAGGGTGATAAGCGGATGAAAACGATAGTTCAATGTTGAGGGCCTTGCAGAGCGATTTCCAGAACCGAGAGGTGAATTGTACCCCTCGGTCGGACACTATGTTGGCCGGTACCCCATGGAGTCTGATGACTTCTCGGATGAACACTTGTGCGGTTTCTGAGGCAGAAGGGGTGCCCTTCATAGGAACAAAGTGTGCCATCTTTGACAGACGATCAACTATCACGAAGATCGTAGTGTGGTCCTCTGCTGGGGGTAGTTCCACGATGAAGTCTATGGACAGCATTTTCCAGGGACGATCTGGGACTGGCAATGGCTTGAGTAGGCCCCAGGCTTTGGTTCTGTAACTCTTGCTCCGTATACACACAGTGCATGTTTCCACAAATTTCCTGCAGTCTTCCCTTAGCTGAGGCCACCAGAAGGTACGTTGTACCAATTCAGTGGTTTTGGTGACACCGAAGTGTCCGGCAAGTCTATGATCATGGCACAATTCCAGGACGGTTACCCGCAGACCCTCGGGAATGAAAATCTTATCCCCATGCCACAATAGCCCATCCTTGGCCCGCAACCCAGGACCGGGAGTGGGTATGAGGCCACTGGAAGCCCGCCTGAGCCGGGACAGCAGGTCTTCCTGTAGCAGGAGGAAATTTCCAGGGGCAAGGATAGTGTCTGGAGGGGAACCATCCTGGGATTTGTGATACATACGAGACAGAGCGTCCGGCTTCGCGTTTTTGGAACCCGGACGATAGGTCACGTGAAAAGTAAAACGAGAGAAAAATAAGGCCCAACGGGCCTGTCTAGGTTTCAACCTCTTGGCAGTCTTCAAGTACTCTAGATTCTTGTGATCCGTGAAGATCAAGATTGGATGAGTAGCCCCTTCCAGCAGGTAGCGCCATTCCTCGAGGGCGGTCTTTATAGCCAGTAATTCCCGATCTCCCACATCGTAGTTCTTCTCGGCTGGGGACAGTTTTCGTGAGAAGAATGCCACGGGGTGTAGCAGGGCCTTGATGCCCTGTCTCTGGGACAGGATGGCCCCTACAGCTATCTCCGAGGCATCCACTTCTAAAACAAAGGGTAGAGAAGGATCTGGATGCTTCAGGATAGGAGCTGAGGTAAAGAGCCCTTTGAGGGCCTCGAAGGCCCCCTGGGCCTCAGGAGACCAATGAAAACGGGTACCTTGTTTGGTGAGTTGAGTAATGGGTGCCACTATGGCCGAGAATCCCTTGATGAATTTGCGATAAAAATTGGCGAAGCCAATGAATCGCTGGATCCCCTTTTTATCTGCGGGAACAGGCCAGTCCAGGATGGCTGAGATCTTCTGGGGGTCCATCCGGATGCCTCTACTGGAGATGATCAAGCCTAGGAAGGGTATGCTTTCTACCTCAAAGAGGCATTTTTCGGCCTTGGCATAGAGGCCATGTTGCCGGAGGCGGCCCAGAACACTCTTAACATGTCCACGATGCAACTCTAGGGAGGAAGAGAAAATTAGTATGTCATCAAGATAAACAACAGCAAAAACATCAAGGAAGTCCCGAAGCACATCGTTTATGAAAGACTGGAAGGTAGCGGGGGCGTTACAGAGTCCGAACAGCATCACCAGGTACTCAAAGTGCCCAAATCGAGACCGAAATGCCATCTTCCATTCATCCCCATCCTTTATACGAACTAAATTGTACGCCCCTCTGAGGTCCAGTTTGGAAAAGATGGAGGCTGTGCCAAGCCTCTGAAACAGTTCAGGTACCAGGGGAAGCGGGTAGCGATTTTTGACAGTGACCTCGTTTAGGGCACGATAGTCCACACAGGGTCTGAGAGAATGGTCCTTCTTCTCTACGAAAAATATTCCTGCACCTGCAGGAGATGTAGATGGGCGGATAAAACCTTTTTTCAAGTTATCATCAATGTAGTCTTTCAATTTCCCCTGCTCCACCTCTGTTAACGGAAAAACCCTACCGAAGGGAATCTTGGCCCCGGGAAGGAGTTCAATGGGACAGTCATAGGGCCTGTGGGGTGGCAGCACATCTGCCCTTTGTTTGCTGAACACATCCAGGTAGGCATGGTAGGCTTCGGGGATGGACTGACGTAGACCTGCCTCGGTTTCTAGGCAGAGCAAAGCGGAGGGTCCTGCGGGGACCATGGAGCCGCAGGACCTTTGGCAGTAGGGAGAGGAAAAGGCCACTTCTCCTGTGGACCAGTTGATGACCGGGTTGTGTGCTTGCCGCCAGGGGATCCCTAGAATGACTGGGAACAAGGGAGAAGAGATTATGTCCAGACGTAACAGTTCTTGATGTGACTCTGAGATCACTGTGTGCAATGGGGCAGTCTCCTGAGTCACTGGGCCAGATTTAATGGTGGACCCATCCGCCAGATGGACGGACAGGCCCTGTTCCCTTGGACGGAGAGGAATTCGATGCCAGGCAGCAAAAACAGAGTCCATGAAGCAACTACAGGCCCCAGAGTCAATGATAGCGGTGGTCCGCAGGGTCCTTCCTGGGAGCTGGAAGGAAACAGAAAGGGCAAGATGAGATGAAACCCCGGTCACAGGATCCACATAACTGGAGAGAATAGTGGGGAACTTACGGAGTTTAGCTGGGCAATTCCGGACATAGTGACCAGGCTCTCCGCAATACAGGCACAGATTGTTACTGCGGCGTCTCTGGCGTTCTGCTGGAGTGAGAGAGGGCCGCAGGAGTCCAAGTTGCATGGGTTCTGATGCCGAGGAAGTATGAACAGGTTTAACAGAGGGAGCAGTGCGGAAATGACTTGGGGCCCTGGGGAGCATCCAGGTAGGTCTTGGGGACCCCAAGGTTCGTTCGGCCCTACGCTCCCGTAGGCGCCGGTCAATTTGGATGCTTAGGTCTATGAGGGAGTTCAGGGTCTGGGGCACCCCTACTCTGGCGAGCTCATCCTTGAGCGCGTCTGAGAGACCCATGCGGAATTGGTGACAGAGAGCAGCATCGTTCCAGTCGGTGTCGGCACCCCAACGCCTGAACTCAGCCACATAGTCCTCTGCTGGTCTTCGACCCTGTTGGAGAGAACGTAGGGCGGCTTCCGCAGTGGTTGAGAGTTGGGGGTCCTCATATAACTGCGCCATGGCGTCAAAGAAGGTGGAGAGACTGGTTAATGCTGCATCTTTTTGTTCCACGAGACGGTGGGCCCAGATTTGGGGATCCCCAGTCAGTAGGGCTACCACAAAGCCCACCTTGGTGGTCTCTAGAGAAAAGGTCCTAGGTTGCAGAGCAAAATGGAGTTCACAGGAGTTGCGGAAAGTTCTGAAGCTACCACGGGCACCTGAAAATTTCTCTGGAGTAGGAACCTTGGGCTCAGGTGGTAGCATCACTATAGTCTGGGTAGGTGCAGGCCCCGTTGGGGGTATTGCCGGGTGAGGAGTTCCTTGGGTACTGGATGGACCAGACAAGGCCAGTACCCGCTCCTCCAGCCGGGTGTACCCTTGCTGGAGGTTCTTCACCGCCTCGGTCAGACCTGCCAGGTGTTGGCATAACCCCTCCATGGCGGGGGCTCCCTGCTCGGGCTCAGACATGGCTGTCTGCTACTGTCACGTACCTGGTGGTGCGAGCCCGAGATTGCAGGGAGAGGCCTCCCTTGCGTCTCCCACTCCTGGTCCCCTGGTGTGGGAACAGGAGAGCCAGGAGTGAGGAGGAGCACGGGTGCCTGGCAGGATCAACAGACCGGTGAGCAGGAAGCAGGTTAGCAGAGCTGGCAGGATCTTTGGCAAGCAGGCTCACAGGTAAACGGATAGCAGAGCTGGCAGGATCTTTGGCAAGCAGGCTCACAGGTAAACTGGATAGCAGAGCTGGCAGGATCTTTGGCAAGCAGGCTCACAGGTAAACTGGATAGCAGAGCTGGCAGGATCTTTGGCAAGCAGGCTCACAGGTAAACTGGATAGCAGAGCTGGCAGGATCTTTGGCAAGCAGGCTCACAGGTAAACTGGATAGCAGAGCTGGCAGGATCTTTGGCAAGCAGGCTCACAGGTAAACTGGATAGCAGAGCTGGCAGGATCTTTGGCAAGCAGGCTCACAGGTAAACTGGATAGCAGAGCTGGCAGGATCTTTGGCAAGCAGGCTCACAGGTAAACTGGATAGCAGAGCTGGCAGGATCTTTGGCAAGCAGGCTCACAGGTAAACTGGATAGCAGAGCTGGCAGGATCTTTGACAAGCAGGCTCACAGGTAAACTGGATAGCAGAGCTGAAGCAGGCTCACAGGTAAACTGGATAGCAGAGCTGAAGCAGGCTCACAGGTAAACTGGATAGCAGAGCTGAAGCAGGCTCACAGGTAAACTGGATAGCAGAGCTGACAGGAACTGAACAACGGCTTGGCAAGCAGGCTCACAGGTAAACTGGATAGCAGAGCTGACAGGAACTGGACAGCGGCTTGGCAAGCAGGTTCACAGGTACAACTGGATAGCAGAGCTGAAGCAGGCTCACAGGTAAACTGGATAGCAGAGCTGACAGGAACTGGACAACGGCTTGGCAAGCAGGTTCACAGGTAAACTGGATAGCAGAGCTGACAGGAACTGGACAGCGGCTTGGCAAGCAGGTTCACAGGTAAACTGGATAGCAGAGCTGAAGCAGGCTCACAGGTAAACTGGATAGCAGAGCTGACAGGAACTGGACAACGGCTTGGCAAGCAGGTTCACAGGTAAACTGGATAGCAGAGCTGACAGGAACTGGACAATGGCTTAGCAAGCAGGTTCACAGGTAAACTGGATAGCAGAGCTGAAGCAGGCTCACAGGTAAACCGGATAGCAGAGCTGACAGGAACTGGACAATGGCTTGGCAAGCAGGTTCACAGGTAAACTTGGATAGCAGAGCTGACAGGAACTGGAAGCAGGAAACAGAACCACTGAATGGGCTGGAGACCAACAGGTGATCAGGTTCGTTACAGGAATCAGACTGCAAACTGGACAGAGACTTTGCAGGGAACCAGAGTTCATCAAAGAAGTCAGGTAATGAATCTGAACTGGGAGCAAGGTACAATGGATCAGGCAGGAGGATGGTCATAGGAAGCCGGGGTCGGGTACAGGCAGAAAGCTGGATAGTCTATGGCAAGCCGGGTCAAAGGAACAGATATAACAGGATCAGGTTTTATTACACCACAACGCTGTAGAGCAGACAGCAAAGACCGTCTGCACAGGTCAGGCTTAAATAGGCCGGCTGGTGCTAACTAGAGCGCGCGCCCGTCTCCCTGTGCGCGGTTGTGCACGTGCCCGCGCCCGGGCGCGCATGCGCATGCGCATGCGCAATGGAATCTGAGGGCCGGGACGGCCCGGGTTTAAGTTTCTGGTGCCACAAGACTGCAACCCCTCACAGATACTGTACTTGGAACACAGCAGTCACACCTGTTGCGAAGCATTTTTTAAAAAAATTGTAAGTACACGCCCCTTTTATACAGGGGCTGAAAAATTGTGCCTTAGGCACTGGTGTGGTGCCATGGATCATTGAGGAGGAGGAAGAGGATAGTCAGTGAACATAACAGGACAGTCACTCAGCATCAGCATAGGCAGTCTTGAAGGGATGTGACATTATAAATTATTCCGTTATATCCGCTTCAGGTGCCTGGTAGCTGGTGGTGATCCAAGACTGATTCATTTTTATGAAGGTCAGTCGATCAACCGAGTCGGTGTACAGGCGC
>CM053036.1:151473586-151560853 GCA_028564925.1 Lithobates sylvaticus | reverse complement strand
CATGCACTGTCACTGCTCACCATCCTCGTGGCCTCCTCAAATGGTGAGAGGACAGTGCATGCATCCCTGATCATGCTCCACTGACGTGGGGAAAAAAAAAACAAGCTCCCCTGACCCTGTCCTGGTGCCGTAGTCGCAAAGGTACTCATTGATGGCCCTCTGCTGCGTGTGCAGTCGCTGCAGCATGGCCAACGTTGAGTTCCACCTGGTGGGCATGTCACATATTAGGCGGTTCTTGGGCAGGTTCAGCTCCTTTTGCAGCTCAGTCAGCCGAGCACTGGCATTATAAGATCGGCGGAAATGCACACAGACTTTCCTGGCCTGCCTCAGGACATCCTGTAAGCCTGGGAACCTGCCCAAGAACCGCTGCACCACCAGGTTGAGGACGTGAGCCATACAGGGCACATGGGTGAGCTTCCCCTGTCGCAGGGCGGAGAGGAGGTTGGTGCCATTGTAAGAAACGACCATTCCTGGCTTAAGCTGGCATGGCGTCAACCACCTCTCGGCCTGCCCCTGCAGAGCTGCCAGAACCTCTGGCCCAGTGTGGCTCCTGTCCCCCAAACACACCAGCGCAAGCACGGCATGGCATCTTTTTGCCTGCGTACTTGCGTAGCCCCTTGTACGCCTACGGAGCACCGCTGGTTCCGAGGACAGAGCACTGGAGGAAGAAGAAGAGGAGGGGGTGGAGGAGAGAGGTGTGTCACAACCAGTAGCAGTAGTAGCGTTTTGGAGGCGTGGTGGCGGAACAACCTCCAACACTACTGCACCTTGTCCTGCATCCCTCCCAGCTGCCAATAGAGTGACCCAATGGGCCGTGAAAGAAAGGTAACGTCCCTGTCCATGCCTGCTGGACCATGAGTCAGCGGTAATATGCACCTTACCGCTGACCGCCCTGTCCAGCGAGGCATGGACATTGCCTTCCACATGCCGGTAGAGAGACGGAATCACCTTCCGTGAGAAAAAGTGGCGTTTGGGAACCTGCCACTGAGGAACCGCACATTGAACAAACTCACGGAAGGGGGCCGAGTCTACCAACTGAAAAGGCAGCAGTTGAAGTGCTAGCAATTTAGCCAAGCTAGCATTCAACCGCTGGGCATGTGGATGGCTGGGAGTGTACTTCTTTCGACGGTCCAGCAGCTGGGGCAGGGAAATTTGCCTGCTACTATCGGACGTCGGTGTACTGCAATTACTTGGTTGTGACACACCTAATTCTACACCTTCAGTCCTCTCACAGCAGCTTTCAGAGAGGACTGAAGATGTAGTGGGGATGGAGATCCCAGCAGATGAGGAGCAAGGAGAGGTCCGCTTAGTTCTTTGGTGTGGGTCTTTTATGTGTGCCTGCCAACGAGCTGCATGGCAGGTCGACATATGTCTGGTCATGCTTGTGGTGCCCAAGCGGCTGATGTTTTGGCCACGCGAGATACGCTTGAGACAAATATTGAAAATAGCAGTGGTGCGATCTGATGAATTGTCTCAAAAAAGGCCCACACCAAAGAACTTTTCTGATAACGTGCAGAGGCAGCGCCCTGCACAGGCGGAGCTCTGCGGTGTTGTACAGTTGCTGTGCTGGCCTCTAGCTGGCCTCCAGGGGGCATCCTGCCTCGTTGGACATGTGACGCCGCATCCTCCTCCTCCTCTCCTCCTCCTCATCCTCTCTCCCTCCAGGCACCCACGTGGCGTCAGTGACCTCATCATCCCCTCCCTCTTCACCACTAGAGCAAACCTGGCAGTAAGCTGCAGCTGGTGGAACAGTACTGCCAGATTGCTGTCCTTCAGCATCCCCTCTCTCTGCGCGCACACTACTGACTTCCTCAAGCTGGGTATCATCATCCGAGCCTTCGAATCGTTGGGCATCCTCCTGGAGCATGTACCCAACACTGTGCTCAAAGAGTTCGGGGGACTCCTCAGGAGGACATGGTGGGTCTAGGGAAGGGGTGGCTGATGATGCCATTGAGTACGCGTTGGCAGCTGCTCTGCCAGTACCCTGAGCCTGGGTGAGAGAGGATGAGGAGGATGAGGAGGGCTTGGTCATCCATTCTACCAAGCCTTCAGCATGATGCGGCTCCACATGTCCAGCTGCCGAAAACAAAGACGCGCGTGTCCCATGGTCACGTGCTGATGACGATGCACGACCACGTCCATGGCCACGGCCACGTCCACTAGAAACAGAGCCTGCCTGCCGTGTGTTCTTGGCTCTGCATGCTCTGCCTCCCCTTGGCGGTCTTCCAGCCATTGTAGTCGGTAGTCCTGTGGGTGCTGCTGAGAAGAAAATATAGGAGCTCTGTGTGATGCCACTAACACACTAGAAGTCCTATGGGTGCTTCTGCAAAGAAAATATAGGAGCTCTGTGTGATGCCACTAACACACTAGAAGTCCTGTGGGTGCTGCTGAGAAGAAAATATAGGAGCTCTGTGTGATGCCACTAACACACTAGAAGTCCTATGGGTGCTTCTGCAAAGAAAATATAGGAGCTCTGTGTGATGCCACTAACACACTAGAAGTCCTGTGGGTGCTGCTGAGAAGAAAATATAGGAGCTCTGTGTGATGCCACTAACACACTAGAAGTCCTATGGGTGCTTCTGCAAAGAAAATATAGGAGCTCTGTGTGATGCCACTAACACACTAGAAGTCCTGTGGGTGCTGCTGAGAAGAAAATATAGGAGCTCTGTGTGATGCCACTAACACACTAGAAGTCCTGTGGGTGCTGCTGAGAAGAAAATATAGGAGCTCTGTGTGATGCCACTAACACACTAGAAGTCCTATGGGTGCTTCTGCAAAGAAAATATAGGAGCTCTGTGTGATGCCACTAACACACTAGAAGTCCTATGGGTGCTTCTGCAAAGAAAATATAGGAGCTCTGTGTGATGCCACTAACACACTAGAAGTCCTGTTGGTGCTGCTGAGAAGAAAATATAGGAGCTCTGTGTGATGCCACTAACACACTAGAAGTCCTATGGGTGCTTCTGCAAAGAAAATATAGGAGCTCTGTGTGATGCCACTAACATACTAGAAGTCCTGTGGGTGCTGCTGAGAAGAAAATATAGGAGCTCTGTGTGATGCCACTAACACACTAGAAGTCCTATGGGTGCTTCTGCAAAGAAAATATAGGAGCTCTGTGTGATGCCACTAACACACAATTGAAGTCCTATGGGTGCTTCTGGGAAGAAAATATAGGAGCTCTGTGTGATGGGACTAACACACTACAAGTCCTATGGGTGCTTCTGGGAAGAAAATATAGGAGCTCTGTGTGATGGGACTAACACAGTACAAGTCCTATGGGTGCTTCTGGGAAGAAAATATAGGAGCTCTGTGCGATGCCACTAACACACAATTGAAGTCCTATGGGTGCTTCTGGGAAGAAAATATAGGAGCTCTGTGTGATGCCACTAACACACAATTGAAGTCCTATGGGTGCTTCTGGGAAGAAAATATAGGAGCTCTGTGTGATGGGACTAATGCAGTACAAGTCCTATGGGTGCTTCTGCAAAGAAAATATAGGAGCTCTGTGTGATGCCACTAACACACAATTGAAGTCCTATGGGTGATTCTGGGAAGAAAATATAGGAGCTCTGTGTGATGGGACTAACACACTACAAGTCCTATGGGTGCTTCTGGGAAGAAAATATAGGAGCTCTGTGTGATGGGACTAACACACTACAAGTCCTATGGGTGCTTCTGGGAAGAAAATATAGGAACTCTGTTTGATGCCACTAACACAGTACAAGTCCTATGGGTGCTTCTGGGAAGAAAATATAGGAACTCTGTGTGATGCCACTAACACACTACAAGTCCTATGGGTGCTTCTGGGAAGAAAATATAGGAACTCTGTGTGATGCCACTAACACAGTACAAGTCCTATGGGTGCTTCTGGGAAGAAAATATAGGAACTCTGTGTGATGCCACTAACACAGTACAAGTCCTATGGGTGCTTCTGGGAAGAAAATATAGGAGCTCTGTGTGATGGGACTAACACAGTACAAGTCCTATGGGTGCTTCTGGGAAGAAAATATAGGAACTCTGTGTGATGGGACTAACACAGTACAAGTCCTATGGGTGCTTCTGGGAAGAAAATATAGGAGCTCTGTGTGATGGGACTAACACACTACAAGTCCTATGGGTGCTTCTGGGAAGAAAATATAGGAGCTCTGTGTGATGGGACTAACACACTACAAGTCCTATGGGTGCTTCTGGGAAGAAAATATAGGAACTCTGTTTGATGCCACTAACACAGTACAAGTCCTATGGGTGCTTCTGGGAAGAAAATATAGGAACTCTGTGTGATGCCACTAACACACTAGAAGTCCTATGGGTGCTTCTGGGAAGAAAATATAGGAACTCTGTGTGATGCCACTAACACAGTACAAGTCCTATGGGTGCTTCTGGGAAGAAAATATAGGAACTCTGTGTGATGCCACTAACACAGTACAAGTCCTATGGGTGCTTCTGGGAAGAAAATATAGGAGCTCTGTGTGATGGGACTAACACAGTACAAGTCCTATGGGTGCTTCTGGGAAGAAAATATAGGAACTCTGTGTGATGGGACTAACACAGTACAAGTCCTATGGGTGCTTCTGGGAAGAAAATATAGGAGCTCTGTGTGATGGGACTAACACACTACAAGTCCTATGGGTGCTTCTGGGAAGAAAATATAGGAACTCTGTGTGATGCCACTAACACACTAGAAGTCCTATGGGTGCTTCTGGGAAGAAAATATAGGAACTCTGTGTGATGCCACTAACACAGTACAAGTCCTATGGGTGCTTCTGGGAAGAAAATATAGGAACTCTGTGTGATGCCACTAACACAGTACAAGTCCTATGGGTGCTTTTGGGAAGAAAATATAGGAGCTCTGTGTGATGGGACTAACACACTACAAGTCCTATGGGTGCTTCTGGGAAGAAAATATAGGAACTCTGTGTGATGCCACTAACACACTAGAAGTCCTATGGGTGCTTCTGGGAAGAAAATATAGGAACTCTGTGTGATGCCACTAACACAGTACAAGTCCTATGGGTGCTTCTGGGAAGAAAATATAGGAACTCTGTGTGATGCCACTAACACAGTACAAGTCCTATGGGTGCTTCTGGGAAGAAAATATAGGAGCTCTGTGTGATGGGACTAACACAGTACAAGTCCTATGGGTGCTTCTGGGAAGAAAATATTGGAGCTCTGTGTGATGGGACTAACACACTACAAGTCCTATGGGTGCTTCTGGGAAGAAAATATAGGAGCTCTGTGTGATGGGACTAACACACTACAAGTCCTATGGGTGCTTCTGGGAAGAAAATATAGGAACTCTGTGTGATGCCACTAACACACTAGAAGTCCTATGGGTGCTTCTGGGAAGAAAATATAGGAACTCTGTGTGATGCCACTAACACAGTACAAGTCCTATGGGTGCTTCTGGGAAGACAATATAGGAACTCTGTGTGATGCCACTAACACAGTACAAGTCCTATGGGTGCTTCTGGGAAGAAAATATAGGAACTCTGTGTGATGCCACTAACACACTACAAGTCCTATGGGTGCTTCTGGGAAGAAAATATAGGAACTCTGTGTGATGCCACTAACACAGTACAAGTCCTATGGGTGCTTCTGGGAAGACAATATAGGAACTCTGTGTGATGCCACTAACACACTAGAAGTCCTATGGGTGCTTCTGGGAAGACAATATAGGAACTCTGTGTGATGCCACTAACACAGTACAAGTCCTATGGGTGCTTCTGGGAAGACAATATAGGAACTCTGTGTGATGCCACTAACACAGTACAAGTCCTATGGGTGCTTCTGGGAAGAAAATATAGGAACTCTGTGTGATGCCACTAACACAGTACAAGTCCTATGGGTGCTTCTGGGAAGAAAATATAGGAGCTCTGTGTGATGGGACTAACACACTACAAGTCCTATGGTTGCTTCTGGGAAGACAATATAGGAACTCTGTGTGATGCCACTAACACAGTACAAGTCCTATGGGTGCTTCTGGGAAGAAAATATAGGAACTCTGTGTGATGCCACTAACACAGTACAAGTCCTATGGGTGCTTCTGGGAAGAAAATATAGGAACTCTGTGTGATGCCACTAACACAGTACAAGTCCTATGGGTGCTTCTGGGAAGAAAATATAGGAACTCTGTGTGATGCCACTAACACAGTACAAGTCCTATGGGTGCTTCTGGGAAGAAAATATAGGAGCTCTGTGTGATGGGACTAACACACTACAAGTCCTATGGGTGCTTCTGGGAAGACAATATAGGAACTCTGTGTGATGCCACTAACACAGTACAAGTCCTATGGGTGCTTCTGGGAAGAAAATATAGGAACTCTGTGTGATGCCACTAACACAGTACAAGTCCTATGGGTGCTTCTGGGAAGAAAATATAGGAACTCTGTGTGATGCCACTAACACAGTACAAGTCCTATGGATGCTTCTGGGAAGAAAATATAGGAACTCTGTGTGATGCCACTAACAAGTCCTATGGGTGCTTCTGGGAAGAAAATATAGGAACTCTGTGTGATGCCACTAACACACTAGAAGTCCTATGGGTGCTTCTGGGAAGAAAATATAGGAACTCTGTGTGATGCCACTAACACAGTACAAGTCCTATGGGTGCTTCTGGGAAGAAAAATATAGGAACTCTGTGTGATGCCACTAACACAGTACAAGTCCTATGGGTGCTTCTGGGAAGAAAATATAGGAACTCTGTGTGATGCCACTAACACAGTACAAGTCCTATGGATGCTTCTGGGAAGAAAATATAGGAACTCTGTGTGATGCCACTAACAAGTCCTATGGGTGCTTCTGGGAAGAAAATATAGGAACTCTGTGTGATGCCACTAACACACTAGAAGTCCTATGGGTGCTTCTGGGAAGAAAATATAGGAACTCTGTGTGATGCCACTAACACAGTACAAGTCCTATGGGTGCTTCTGGGAAGAAAATATAGGAACTCTGTGTGATGCCACTAACACAGTACAAGTCCTATGGGTGCTTCTGGGAAGAAAATATAGGAGCTCTGTGTGATGGGACTAACACAGTACAAGTCCTATGGGTGCTTCTGGGAAGAAAATATAGGAACTCTGTGTGATGCCACTAACACAGTACAAGTCCTATGGGTGCTTCTGGGAAGAAAATATAGGAACTCTGTGTGATGCCACTAACACAGTACAAGTCCTATGGGTGCTTCTGGGAAGAAAATATAGGAACTCTGTGTGATGCCACTAACACACTACAAGTCCTATGGGTGCTTCTGGGAAGAAAATATAGGAACTCTGTGTAATGCCACTAACACAGTACAAGTCCTATGGGTGCTTCTGGGAAGAAAAATATAGGAACTCTGTGTGATGCCACTAACACAGTACAAGTCCTATGGGTGCTTCTGGGAAGAAAATATAGGAATTCTGTGTGATGCCACTAACACAGTACAAGTCCTATGGGTGCTTCTGGGAAGAAAATATAGGAACTCTGTGTGATGCCACTAACACAGTACAAGTCCTATGGGTGCTTCTGGGAAGACAATATAGGAACTCTGTGTGATGCCACTAACACACTACAAGTCCTATGGGTGCTTCTGGGAAGAAAATATAGGAACTCTGTGTGATGCCACTAACACAGTACAAGTCCTATGGGTGCTTCTGGGAAGAAAATATAGGAACTCTGTGTGATGCCACTAACACACTAGAAGTCCTATGGGTGCTTCTGGGAAGAAAATATAGGAACTCTGTGTAATGCCACTAACACAGTACAAGTCCTATGGGTGCTTCTGGGAAGAAAATATAGGAACTCTGTGTGATGCCACTAACACAGTACAAGTCCTATGGGTGCTTCTGGGAAGAAAATATAGGAATTCTGTGTGATGCCACTAACACAGTACAAGTCCTATGGGTGCTTCTGGGAAGAAAATATAGGAACTCTGTGTGATGCCACTAACACAGTACAAGTCCTATGGGTGCTTCTGGGAAGACAATATAGGAACTCTGTGTGATGCCACTAACACAGTACAAGTCCTATGGGTGCTTCTGGGAAGAAAATATAGGAACTCTGTGTGATGCCACTAACACGGTACAAGTCCTATGGGTGCTTCTGGGAAGACAATATAGGAACTCTGTGTGATGCCACTAACACAGTACAAGTCCTATGGGTGCTTCTGGGAAGAAAATATAGGAACTCTGTGTGATGGGACTAACACACTACAAGTCCTATGGGTGCTTCTGGGAAGAAAATATAGGAGCTCTGTGTGATGGGACTAACACAGTACAAGTCCTATGGGTGCTTCTGGGAAGAAAATATAGGAACTCTGTGTGATGCCACTAACACAGTACAAGTCCTATGGGTGCTTCTGGGAAGAAAATATAGGAACTCTGTGTGATGCCACTAACACAGTACAAGTCCTATGGGTGCTTCTGGGAAGAAAATATAGGAACTCTGTGTGATGCCACTAACACACTACAAGTCCTATGGGTGCTTCTGGGAAGAAAATATAGGAACTCTGTGTGATGCCACTAACACAGTACAAGTCCTATGGGTGCTTCTGGGAAGACAATATAGGAACTCTGTGTGATGCCACTAACACAGTACAAGTCCTATGGGTGCTTCTGGGAAGAAAATATAGGAACTCTGTGTGATGCCACTAACACAGTACAAGTCCTATGGGTGCTTCTGGGAAGAAAATATAGGAACTCTGTGTGATGCCACTAACACAGTTCAAGTCCTATGGGTGCTTCTGGGAAGACAATATAGGAACTCTGTGTGATGCCACTAACACAGTACAAGTCCTATGGGTGCTTCTGGGAAGAAAATATAGGAGCTCTGTTTGCTGCCACTAACACACTAGAAGTCCTATGGGTGCTTTTGGGGTGCAGTGCTGTACTAACAGCACTGCGGTTGGTACTACTGAAATACTGTACTAACAGTAAGACACGTACCAGACTAACCCCCAGCAGCAGCTAAAAACACACTAACCAGCAGCAGCAATGGACGATCAATGACAGGTAGCAATGGTTTAGCAAATAAATAGCCAATGGTTTAGCCAAGTAGAGCAAATCTTTCTATATGAATCTAGCAAAGAGTGACACAGAATCAGCCTGATCTCTCCTAAAGCCGGAACTCATGTGACCGGCGCCGACGGCGTGGCGGCCTTTTAAATGAGGGGGCGTGTACTAAAGCCCCTGAGCTGTAATTGGCTACAGGCGTCCTGCCTGTAGCCAATTATGGCTCTCCGAGTTTCCGGCGCTGTGATTGGCCAAGCATGCGGGGTCACAGTGCATGCTTGGCCAATCATCAGCCAGCAATGCACTGCGCCGTCCGCGCCGGCCGCAATGCATTGCGGGGCCGCTCGCATCACACGAATGTGATGCGAGCGGCCAAAATAGTTCTGGGCTCGCCGAGCGAGCGAACACCCGGTGCTCGATGCGAACATGGGTTCGCATCGAGCACCGGGCCCATCCCTAGTGAAGATTCAGTGTGCCTGGCTGTGGGGAATCCCTGTCCATCTGCAGCTCTTACGTGGGGTGTGCTACAAATGTCTCCTAGTTAACTTATGCAGTGTGGGCTCAGTGCCAGTGCAAGGGAGAGTTTTTAAGTTTCATGGAGTTGTGCTTTAAAGAAAACAAACTGTAATGCCTTGTACACACGGTCGGCATTTCCGACGGAAAAAGTCTGATCGGATTATGTTGTCGGAAAATCCGATCATGTGTGGGCTCTATCGGACTTTTTCCATCGGCATTTCCGACAGAAAAGGTTTGAGAACTGGATCTAAAATTTTCCGACAACAAAATCCGATCAGACTTTTTCTGATCGTGTGTCGAGAATTCCGACGCACAAAGTGCAAGGCATGCTCAGAAAAATTTTGGAGACGAATGCTATTGGCTACTGGCCTCTACGTAGTCCCATCGTACGTTTTATACACCACCTCGTTCCGAACTATCACATTTTCCAACAACTTTGTGCGACCAAAAAGTTTTGGCCAAAATCTGTCGAAAAAATCCAACGGATTTTGTGGTTGGAATGTCTGACCGTGTGTACAAGGCATAAGACCTTGCACGCCTTTGTTTTGATGCATCTGAAATATATTTAGCTATTTAGCCAAGGGTCCTTTCATATAACTGGCATCCATTCTGATCAGCAGGGGACCCCGTGAACAGATCCTCTGATGAATTGTGTAATCTGTTGTCTGAATAGACTCAGTGTTACGTCTATGAGCAGACTAAAAATTATTATAATGGATGGTGGAATGTTTAGAAGTTAAAGGAATTAAGGACTTAAGGGAATGTTGGCTGCACAAAAAATGGACATACTACATTAGTCATATTGAAAAAATGTAAAACTTTACCTCGCAAAAGTTGAAACTAGAACTTGTTATCTTTTAGTGGGTATAATTTACAATCATTACATTTGTAATCTACAAGCAGTTCAAAATCCTCAGTGAAATGAAAGTTAATAAACCCAGGACTCTGCATTCACTATATCTGGTCTCCCACATTACACAGAACATAAAAAAATATATATATTTTAGTAAATATAAACTGCTAAATGCCTTTTCTCAACAGCCGTATATAGCAGTATTGTGACTTCTATCAGTGTCTGGTTAAAGCTTGTAGAAGGAGTTTTCATTCTCCCCTGATTGTCCTATAAGGCAGCAGGACCCCTGGCTCCGCTGTCTGGATAGACACCAAACTGAGCTTGTGCAAAGTGTCTCCCAGGGCTCTGTTCTAGCAGTAGATGGAATGGGGACAGTAAAAGCAGGGGAAGATCAGAGAAGACCGGATCAAACAGCTTTTTTATGCAATGTGCAAGATTAACCCTTTAGGTTCCACGGTGAGTATAACAAGGATGCTTTATTGCATATACAGACTGATTTTACTTGTGTGGGTTTATTAACACTTTAAGTTGGTAATTGTCAGTTTCTATCACATGGGCTATAGAAAATAATCAGCCATAGAGTCATATGGCATATCCAGAAAGAGCTGGGAAAAATATGAGGGAGGAGAATGGTCAATACACAGGGGTGGACTGACAACTCATGGGGCCCCCGGCCAATAGGAGATTATGGGGCCCCCAGGCAATCAGAGATTATGGGGCCACGCAGTATACACAGACATGTTTCTATTGGCTGAGAAGGTACTGGAGAGGTGGGGCAGCTATAATCTCTTTATAGACCAAAAGGATTTCGGTAAGGGACATTTCAGAAACAGATGTAAAAAAAAACACAGATTTTTACATACTGTCCCTGCATGTTTTTACTGAGGTTAGCAACCCTGATGGGGCCCCCTAGTGGCCCGGGGCCCTCGGGAAGTGCCCGAGTGGCTGAATGGTCAGTCCACCCCTGTCAATACATTGCATTGCCTGATTAGAGATAGTAATTTTTACAGAAAGTTATTTGTGCATATTGCTTTGGTGTATCTTTTTTGTCAGAGTTTCAAGGTAACATGCCAGAACAAATACGGTATATGGAATAAATGGCTTTAATTCTTATCCTTTCTTCTGCTGTCACTGAGTCTCTCCCAGGATAAATATACAGACAGTGAATTTGGATCCTTAGAGCTGCATATTTATTTCAGTTAAGTTACCCAGGAATGAGCCAAAGATAACATCTCTGTAGCTCACATGATAAATCCAACAGGATCTCTCAGAATGGCTCTATAAAGTGATCCCTGGAGCTTGCAGGATAGATCCAACAGGAACTCTCAAATGGCTCTATAATGTGATCCCGGGATCTTACAGGAGAGATCAAGCACTTTCCTATAGCTGACTCCTAGATGTGGCCTTGCTATAAACCTTCATTCCCCACAAGGTAGGCGTTAGTTGCGGTCCATTATTTCCTCAATGCTGCTTCTCTGTTACATTACAAGCAGGTTCAGCTTGTAGCTGATTGTATTAAATACTGCCTAGATACTGCCTAGAGAACAATTATTTCTTTTTTTAATGGGCCTATTACCTACAGGCCTATGGCACTGCAATGGGTGCCAATTTTACACCCAGTTATATCAGTTTGGCTATAGATCTGGAACAGTAATCATTGTCTGTCCCACATTATATTTTACAGTTGTTACATCAAGGATATTGTGATTAAATGGGACAGTTAACCATATTATGCTATACCTTTTGTCATCCAATGTAATAATAACCCCATGGGCCTCACATTTACTTTTGTGCCTGAGTAAAAGTCTCTATTGTTTTTGGATCTCATACTAGGCAATGATGAACACACTATAATTAAAGATTTTTTTTTTTTTTTTAAAAGGTAGCTTGCAATTCCTATCTCCATGCAGACAGTTGATACCACCCACAATTGAAAGCCAGCATTCTAGGGTTTTTGACTGGAATCCCAACCATGGCACTACCTGCCTAGAGTTTGCATTTTCTCCCTGTGCTTGCATGGGTTTCCTCCAGGTACTCCAGTTTCTTCCCACACTCCAAAGACATGCTGGTAGGTTAACAGGCTCCTGTCTAAATTGACCCAAGAATGTGTATGTATAAATGTGAGTTAGGGACCTAAGATTGTAAGCTCCTTGAGAGCAGGGACTGATGTGAATGTATAATATATATGTACAGCGCTGCATACATTGATGACACTATCTAAGTACCTGTAATAAATAAATAACATTTCCAAAATCCAGTACTGCCGATTGAGAAAAAACTACATTTGCTTGGGGGACTATATTGAACAAAGTGAAGTATTAACAAAAAAGGTCTGTGTAAGGGATATAAGAAGGAGTTAGTGGATGAAGCCTTTTGCCACTATTGGAAGCCCCATACCTCCCAGAAGGTCTCTCACAATGAAGGTTTTAAAGGTGTTAAATTCATTACACAATTTCATTATCAGCGTAAAGAAATGGAAAAAATCCTCCGTAAACATGGGCCCGTCCTGTTGGATGACCCTCAACAAGGTCCTCTGCTCCCACGAAAAACCTAGAGTGGTATATCTCAAGGCCCCTGGCATAAAAGGGAAGATTACACCTAGCAATCCAAAGACACGTAAGCACCTCTGTAACACTAGCTGTGGTCTGTTTAGCACTATAATTGGAGCGGATCAGTGCTGCACAAAGAAATGTCTTACCTGTCAGTTTGTCATCCCTAGGCAGAAAGACTTTTCTTACAATGGGTCCTATTGTCAAATTAAGGCTTTGTACAAATGTTCAACAGAGTTTGTTGTCTATTGCCTCCAATGCCCTTGTGGCTTGCTCTATGTGGGGTTAACTATTAGGGCAATCCGTAGTGGTTCGGTGAGAATGGCTGCTTCATCAAACAAGGAAGGGATGATCACAGTGTCCCCAGGCATTTCTTGGAATTCCATAAATATTCCACTATAGGTCTTAAAGTGTCGTTTTTGGAAGCTATACCTTGCAGTCTCCCCCTCGTGGAGCATCTCCGTAAGCTCTGCGCGAGGGAAATGTTTTGGATTTATAAACTAGACACATTAATCCCTCCATGGTCCTAATTCAAGCTTTGAGCTTCATAGTATATTGTGAGTATATAGAGGTATTTATGGTAGTTTGTCATAGTATTTTTTGCTAACCTCTAAATTATTAGCTAGACCCCCCTCTCCTTTTCTTTAGTTGGCTTTTTTTGAGTGTCTTCTTCATCAACCTATGTATTTTGTATATACAACATTCATAAAACCTTTTATATGACACATTTTTTCCATCCATCATCTATTTATCAGGAAATTATTATCACTATTTTTAAAGTTTTTTTTCTTTTGAGTTTTTCTGATTATTATCCATATATCATTTATGATGATGAAGATGATGATTGTTATTTCTGGGTTCATTTATTTTTCATTTATTATTTTTTAGTTGTGATTTTTTTTTATTTTCTATAATCAATATTACCATTTTACTTATATGCCTTTTTTATATATTGCATTTCATTTTCTCTGGTTTATTTTTTTTGTTACAATTGTTGCCATTATTATTGATTTTTTTTTTTCCCTCTAGTCTGTCACAATAGGTTGCCTATACGTGGTTGGTACTTCCATTCCCTTGCTGGTGTTTTTTGGAAATACCTCTACATTCACTGTATATACTGTAGGTGTACATAAAATATCCAGAATAAGCACTTGTTTTTTAAAAATAATGTTATTAACAATTCCACTTTACCTTATAATTTTTAGTTACCATATTCTTTTGTATTTGTTTTTAGCTTACTGTTCAGTGAAATACCTTTTTTTAACTTTTTTAATTTTGGCTCTCTTTTCTGTGGCTCCTGCTGCTCCCTCCAATTAACATTTACATTTCATTCTCCTTCAGTGGTCTCCAAGCTTGATAAAAGGGGAATATTCACCCTGAAACAGGTTGCCTGCCCCCTTTCCCCCCTGTGTTTCCCCTACACCACAGGCGCATTTGCCGGATGGTCCCACCAAAATGTTGCTTACTGTCTACCACTTAGGGACTAGCCTCATTTTGGAATTTAGGTGTTTACATGTTTAAAACTGTTTTTTTTTGCTCGAAAATTACTTAGAACCCCCAAATGTTATATATTGTTTTTGTTCTAACACCCTAGAGAATAAAATGGTGGTCATTGCAATGCTTTTTTTACACCGTATTTGCGCAGCGGTCTTACAAGCGCACTTTTTTTGGAAAAAAATTCACTTTTTCGAATAAAAAAATAAGACAACAGTAAAGTTAGTCCAATTTTTTTTTTATATTGTGAAAGGTATTGTTACGCTGAGTAAATTGATACCCAACATGTCACGCTTCAAAATTGTGCCCGCTCATGGAATGGCGTCAAACTTTTACCCTCAAAAATCTCCATAGGCGGCATTTTAAAAATTCTACAGGTTGCATGTTTTGCGTTACAGAGGAGGTCTAGGGCTTGCAATTTTTTGACCGCGTTTTTTTTTCATGCTTTAAAAAAAAAACATTAAAGTTAGCCCAATTTTTTTGCATAATGTGAAAGATGAAGTTACACCGAGTAAATAGATACCTAACATGTCACGCTTTAAAATTGCACACGCTCATGGAATGGTGCCAAACTTCAGTACCTAAAAATCCCCATAGGCGACGCTTTACATTTTTTTTACTGATTACATATTTTGAGTTACAGAGAACGTCTAGGGCTAGAATTATTGTTCTTGTTCTAACGTTCACGGCGATATCTCACGTGTGGTTTGAACACCATTTTCATATGTGGGTGGGACTTACATATGCGTTCGCTTCTGCGTGCGAGCACACCGGCCTCCGAACGATCATAGAGACTCCGTGACCATCTGGTCTGCTGGAAATCTCTATGGTAAACAGCGGCGGATCCGTTCTCCGACTCACAGATGGTAGTGGTGAGTTGGTAGAAGCACAGGAGGGTGGCAGAAGGGGGACGACGTCCCCTCTCGCTGCCCGTAAGAATGATCAAGTGGTGGAACAGCCGCTATGATTATTTTTATGTTGTAGGGAATCGCTGCCTGAAAAAGACAATATCTGAATGATGCCTGTAGCTGCAGGCATCATTCAGATATACCGGCTCAAATTCAAGGATGTCCATTTATGTACAATGGGCAGGAAGTAGTTAAGTAGATGCTACGGACCCTGCTCTCTGCTTCCGCCGGCTGCCTGTCATCCTCCACTCCCTACTCCTTCCATAGAATGGGTAGTGTGTTTTGGACCCTTTTTCTTCACTCCACCAATGCTGATTTACCTTTCTAAGAGTTGACATACTTCTTCATTACCAGGCTGAGAGTTTTCTTCTGTAATGCTGTTTTTATTTTAAATAAATGGAATTTTGATAGTGACATTGCCCTGGGCTCTGTTTTTTGTTTTTCTATTGTAATTCATTGGTTATTTAGATTGTGATTTTTTTTTTTTTGCACACTTGTACACATGGGTGTTTGAGATTAGCGCATCACTTTGTGGATTCCACACTACAGTGCTGCCTTGAAATGGATTACAGTGCATTGTAAAGAACTGCAGAAATGTATAGAAATTAAATCCCATTTTATTACATTTCAGTAAAAAAAAAATAAAAGGTAAACAGCACCTTGCATTGTGACAACACCAGGCACCACCCCCCTACCACCCGTACACAACGGACACAAGCCTACATGCTAAAATGGCTTGTGTGAATGATCTCCTAATATTCAGCACATTGTATATTGACATAGCACAACAGCAGTTGGCAGCACAATGTCAGGATCATCAACACTATTTTTAGATATTTGATAAATTCTCAGAGGAAGATAGGAAAAGCCAAGAAAAGCTAATTTCTTAAATTGGCGCCATGTAATATAAAGTTCCAAGAAATTATTAAGTGTCCTGGATCCAGCCACATCTGATCCTGCCAAGCCCAAATCGTCAATCTTCAGGTGGCCGACGCTAACCAGGAGGACGTTGTCTGGCTTAAAGAGGCACTAAACTTACCTCTACTCCAGTGATGCAACATATAACATATAACAAACATATAACAAATGTGCATGTTTGCACATAGATCATTCATAAGACAGATCTAATGACTTCCACTTCATGTCTAGGGTTATTCCCCACTTTGATGTTATCTATCCACAATAGTTTATTCTACCCTCTGCCCCACTACTAGGACATCCCATTGCCAGTCTTACCTGGTGACAGTACTATCCATGGGAACTCTAGGGGCCATTAAGTTTAGCACTTCTCATTGATTCATGCCACATTCACACTCAGCGATTTGGAATCGCGGGCGGAAGCCGTGTAATTCTGCCCACGATTCCAAATCGCATCGAAATTGCTGCAAAGCACACATTTGGGTGCCATTCATTCATAGTGCAATTTTGCTGCAATTTTTCTTGCAGAGCATGGCTGAGCAAACCACTGTAGGTGTACGTGGGTCACTTTAAGAGGTATAGGGGGCGCGGGAGCCGATGTGCATGGCCAGCGGCTGCGATGTCCGCCGGCGACCCGTGATCGCTCCTGAGAGAAACCAGAACGGGGATCTGTCAATGTAAACAGACAGATCCCCATTCTGTCAGGGAAGTCGAGAGAGATTTGCTGTTCCTAATGATCAGGAACACCAATCTTTCTCTACTCACAGTCAGTCCACTCCCCCACAGTTAGTTACACCTCCCTAGGGAATACACTTAACCCCTTGATCGCCCCCTAGTGTTAAACCCTTCCCATTCAGTGACATTTATACAGTAATCAATGGCCTTTTTATAGCACCGATCACTGTATAAATGTCAGTGTTCCCAAAAATGTGTCAAAAGTGTCCGATCTGTCTGCTGCAATGTTGCAGTCCTGCTAAAAATCGCAGATCACCGCCATTACTAGTACAAATAATAATAGTAATAAAAATGCCATAAATATATCCACTATTTTGTAGTCGCTATAACTTTTGCGCAAACCAATCAATATACTCTTATTGCATATTATTTTTTTGGGGGATATTTATTATAGCAAAAATTAAAAAATATAGTTTTTTTTTTTAAATCGTTTTTTGTTTATAACGCAAAAAATAAAGACTGCAGAGGTGATCAAATACCACCAAAAGAAAGCTCTTTGTGGGGAAAAACGTTGCTTGACCATACAATTGTCAGTTAAAGCAACACAGTGCCGTATCGCAAAAAATGGCCTGGTCATTAAGGAGGCAAATCCTTCTGAAGGGGTTAAAAATCGTCTGAAACTTGTCACCCAAAAAGGAGCAGGAGCTTATTCTGGGTGACAAACACACAAAGAGCAGCCCACTGAATCGAAAGAGCTGCCTTATATGCGCAATCACGTGAAAATCGCCTAGACAAAAATGCAAGCTTGAACATGAGTTCCCACTACGCAAAGTGTGAATGAGGCCTCAGATACTCCACCACAGAGAAGATATAATACTATAAAAGGGACAGAGAGATACAAGTTATAATACAGATATTATCCACTCTGTGATTCCATATGCAGTCTCTTACACTTAGCTCTTTCCTTAGAAAAAGTCACAACTACCTCTCCCACATAAAAGTGGAAAACTATTTTTCACTTACCTCTTTGTAGGTAGGTACCAAATACAGATGAGAAAAACCAACTGATACAGACTAACTGGGCATACTAATCAGTCACTTTTCAGGGATGCCTTTCTCTTATTAATAATTTTCACTGCCAGCTGCTGATCACTGGCAGTATGCGACACTGGCACCATCTGGAGGAGAAAGAGTGTTAGTAAATTATTGTTGATGATTAAAGAGTAGTTTACACCTCTCTGCTACCTGAAATGTATGTAAACCCCAAAAAAAACTAAATAATATATTGCAGCTTACTAGTCCTTAGATGTAATAGCTGCATTAGTTTTAATTCCCATTCTTATCTATGAAGGAGCAGCATTGTCCCCCTGTCTGCTTTCCTGATTCATACTACTTCTCTTCCTCTCCATTACATTGGGGATCAGGGGGATATTGTAGGTTACAGTAGATAACTTTGAAAAAGTGATAACACTGTTTGAGAGTTCAGTTCACAGGAAGGGACATGGACACTGCTTATCTGGCAAGATCAACAGGTATTTTCTGTGCTTGCTGAAAAGGCTAGTAGCCTGAAGATGTAAAGCTAATGCAGCCATTTAAAGTGTCACTAAACCCAGGAGCCTGCATTCACTATATCTGGTCTCCCACAGTACACATAACATGGAAATGCAATTATTTTAGTAAATATAAACTGCTAAATACCTTTTCTCATCAGTGATCAAGGACTCCTGAACCTTTGTCTGGACGGTGCTGATTGTGGCCCTGTGCTGATCACATGCACTCTCCCAAAAAAAAAAAACCTCTCTAGCAATACTCACCAAACTGAGCATGTGCAGCCTGACTCCAAAGGCTTATCCGGACATGTTATTCGGACAACGCAAGAAAAGGAGGATCTGTGCACACAGGATTACACAACCTTTTTACACAATGCAGAGGATTAACCCCTTAGGTTCCACAGCGAGTATAACAAGCATGCTTTACTGCATATACAAACTGATTTTACTGTTGTGGGTTTAGTAACACTTTAACCGCTTCCCGACCACCTCACGCAGAAATGCTGCAGCAGAAGGGCACATAAAGGCAGAATCACGTACCTGTACGTTGCCCTTCAAGAGGCGGCCGGAGGGTATGCGTGCCCATGGGAAGCTCCCTGAGGCAGGTCCCGCGGACTCGATCGCCGCAGGGATACCCGAGATCGCCTCACAGGGAGGAGGAATGGGGAGATGCTAATGTAAACAAGCATCTCCCAGTTCTGCCTAGTGACAGTGTCACTGATCTCTGCTCCCTGTGATCAGAGCAGAGATCAGTGACGTGTCACACACACAGCCACGCCTCCCAAAGTTAGAAACATGCCCCTAGGACACACTTAACCCCTACACTGCCACCTAGTGGTTAACCCCTTCACTGACAGTCTCATTTAAACAGGAATCAGTGCATTTGTATAGCACTGATTTCTGTATAAATGACAATGGTCCCAAAAATGTGTCAAAAATGTCTGATGTGTCTGCCATAATGTTGCAGTCATGATAAAAATTGCTGATCGCCGCCATTTAAAAAATAAAAAATTATTAATAAAAATGCCATAAAACTATCCCCTTTTTTGTAAACGCTATAACTTTTGCGCAAACCAATCAATAATCGCTTATTGTAATTTTTTTACCAAAAATATGTAGAAGAGTATGCATCGGCCTAAACTGAGGAAAAAAAATGTTTTTATATATATTTGGGGGATATTTATTATAGCAAAAAGTAAAAAGTAATGCGTTTTTTTCAAAATTGTCGCTCTTTTTTTGTTTATAGCGCAAAAAATAAAATCCACAGCTGTGATCAAATACCACCAAAAGAAAGCTCTATTTGTGGGAAAAAAAGGACGTCAATTTTGTTTGGGAGCCACATCGCACAACCGCGCAAATTGTCAGTTAAAGCAACGCAGTGCCAAATCGCAAAAAGTGCTCTGGTCAGGAAAGGGGTAAATTCTTCCGGGCTGAAGCGGTTAAGGACCCAAAAGCTGCAATATATTACATTTTAGTTTTTGGGTTTAGAATCAAGCAGACGGTTGTTTTAAACTTGATAGCACGTTACAGTGGCAATCCGTGCATTAAGGGTGGACGGGTGCCGCCCCCTCTCTCCTGTCACCCCCTCTATAGGGATGGGCCCGGTGCTCGATGCGAACCCACGTTCGCATCGAGCACCGGGCGTTCGCTCGCTCGGCGAGCCCAGAACTATTTTGGCCGCTCGCATCACGTTCGTGTGATGCGAGCGGCCCCGCAATGCATTGCGGCCGGCGCGGCCGGCGCAGTGCATTGCTGGCTGATGATTGGCCAAGCATGCACTGTGACCCCGCATGCTTGGCCAATCACAGCCCCGGAAACTCGAAGAGCCATAATTGGCTACAGGCAGGACGCCTGTAGCCAATTACAGCTCAGGGGCTTTAGTACACGCCCCCCCCTATAAAAGGCCGCCACGCCGTCTGCGCCGGTCACATGCTGTTCCGGCGCAGATAGAGCAGGATAGATCTGTGACACTCTGCTGGATTTAGTTAGTTAGAGAGATTTACTTAGAGAGATTGAGTTAGATAGATTGATTTACAAAGATTGATTTAGAAAGAGGGGCTTGTAGTGTGTTCGTGGCAGGCAGGCAGAGCTCCTATATTTTGTTCCCAGAAGCACCTATAGGACTTGTAGTGTGTTCGTGGCAGGCAGGCAGAGCTCCTATATTTTGTTCCCAGAAGCACCTATAGGACTTGTAGTGTGTTCCTGGCAGGCAGGCAGAGCTCCTATATTTTGTTCCCAGAAGCACCTATAGGACTTGTAGTGTGTTCGTGGCAGGCAGGCAGAGCTCCTATATTTTGTTCCCAGAAGCACCTATAGGACTTGTAGTGTGTTCCTGGCAGGCAGGCAGAGCTCCTATATTTTGTTCCCAGAAGCACCTATAGGACTTGTAGTGTGTTCGTGGCAGGCAGGCAGAGCTCCTATATTTTGTTCCCAGAAGCACCTATAGGACTTGTAGTGTGTTCCTGGCAGGCAGGCAGAGCTCCTATATTTTGTTCCCAGAAGCACCTATAGGACTTGTAGTGTGTTCGTGGCAGGCAGGCAGAGCTCCTATATTTTGTTCCCAGAAGCACCTATAGGACTTGAAGTGTGTTAGTCCAATCACACAGAGATCATATATTTTGTTCCCAGAAGCACCTATAGGACTTGAAGTGTGTTAGTCCCATCACACAGAGATCATATATTTTGTTCCCAGAAGCACCTATAGGACTTGAAGTGTGTTAGTCCCATCACACAGAGATCATATATTTTGTTCCCAGAAGCACCTATAGGACTTGAAGTGTGTTAGTCCCATCACACAGAGATCATATATTTTCTTCCCAGAAGCACCTATAGGACTTGAAGTGTGTTAGTCCCATCACACAGAGATCATATATTTTGTTCCCAGAAGCACCTATAGGACTTGAAGTGTGTTAGTCCCATCACACAGAGATCATATATTTTGTTCCCAGAAGCACCTATAGGACTTGAAGTGTGTTAGTCCCATCACACAGAGATCATATATTTTCTTCCCAGAAGCACCCATAGGACTTGAAGTGTGTTAGTCCCATCACACAGAGATCATATATTTTGTTCCCAGAAGCACCTATAGGACTTGAAGTGTGTTAGTCCCATCACACAGAGATCATATATTTTGTTCCCAGAAGCACCTATAGGACTTGAAGTGTGTTAGTCCCATCACACAGACCTATATTATCTTCCCAGAGGCACCTATAGGACTTGAAGTGTGTTAGTCCCATCACACAGAGATCATATATTTTGTTCCCAGAAGCACCTATAGGACTTGAAGTGTGTTAGTCCCATCACACAGAGATCATATATTTTGATCCCAGAAGCACCTATAGGACTTGAAGTGTGTTAGTCCAATCACACAGAGATCATATATTTTGTTCCCAGAAGCACCTATAGGACTTGAAGTGTGTTAGTCCCATCACACAGACCTATATTTTCTTCCCAGAGGCACCTATAGGACTTGAAGTGTGTTAGTCCCATCACACAGAGATCATATATTTTGTTCCCAGAAGCACCTATAGGACTTGAAGTGTGTTAGTCCCATCACACAGAGATCATATATTTTGATCCCAGAAGCACCTATAGGACTTGAAGTGTGTTAGTCCCATCACACAGAGATCATATATTTTGTTCCCAGAAGCACCTATAGGACTTGAAGTGTGTTAGTCCAATCACACAGAGATCATATATTTTGTTCCCAGAAGCACCTATAGGACTTGAAGTGTGTTAGTCCCATCACACAGACCTATATTTTCTTCCCAGAGGCACCTATAGGACTTGAAGTGTGTTAGTCCCATCACACAGAGATCATATATTTTGTTCCCAGAAGCACCTATAGGACTTGAAGTGTGTTAGTCCCATCACACAGAGACCTATATTTTGTTCCCAGAAGCACCCATAGGACTTGAAGTGTGTTAGTCCCATCACACAGAGATCATATATTTTGTTCCCAGACGCACCTATAGGACTTGAAGTGTGTTAGTCCCATCACACAGACCTATATTTTTTCCCAGAGGCACCTATAGGACTTGAAGTGTGTTAGTCCAATCACACAGAGATCATATATTTTGTTCCCAGAAGCACCTATAGGACTTGAAGTGTGTTAGTCCCATCACACAGACCTATATTTTGTTCCCAGAAGCACCCATAGGACTTGAAGTGTGTTAGTCCCATCACACAGAGATCATATATTTTGTTCCCAGAAGCACCTATAGGACTTGAAGTGTGTTAGTCCCATCACACAGAGATCCTATATTTTGTTCCCAGAAGCACCTATAGGACTTGAAGTGTGTTAGTCCCATCACACAGACCTATATTTTCTTCCCAGAGGCACCTATAGGACTTGAAGTGTGTTAGTCCCATCACACAGACCTATATTTTCTTCCCAGAGGCACCTATAGGACTTGAAGTGTGTTAGTCCCATCACACATAGATCATATATTTTGTTCCCAGAAGCACCTATAGGACTTGAAGTGTGTTAGTCCCATCACACAGAGATCATATATTTTGTTCCCAGAAGCACCTATAGGACTTGAAGTGTGTTAGTCCCATCACACAGAGATCATATATTTTGTTCCCAAAAGCACCTATAGGACTTGAAGTGTGTTAGTCCAATCACACAGAGATCATATATTTTGTTCCCAGAAGCACCTATAGGACTTGAAGTGTGTTAGTCCCATCACACAGACCTATATTTTCTTCCCAGAGGCACCTATAGGACTTGAAGTGTGTTAGTCCCATCACACAGAGATCATATATTTTGTTCCCAGAAGCACCTATAGGACTTGAAGTGTGTTAGTCCAATCACACAGAGATCATATATTTTGTTCCCAGAAGCACCTATAGGACTTGAAGTGTGTTAGTCCCATCACACAGACCTATATTTTGTTCCCAGAAGCACCCATAGGACTTGAAGTGTGTTAGTCCCATCACCCAGAGATCATATATTTTGTTCCCAGAAGCACCTATAGGACTTGAAGTGTGTTAGTCCCATCACACAGAGATCCTATATTTTGTTCCCAGAAGCACCTATAGGACTTGAAGTGTGTTAGTCCCATCACACAGACCTATATTTTCTTCCCAGAAGGCACCTATAGGACTTGAAGTGTGTTAGTCCCATCACACAGAGATCATATATTTTGTTCCCAGAAGCACCTATAGGACTTGAAGTGTGTTAGTCCCATCACACAGAGATCATATATTTTGTTCCAGAAGCACCTATAGGACTTGAAGTGTGTTAGTCCCATCACACAGAGATCCTATATTTTGTTCCCAGAAGCACCTATAGGACTTGAAGTGTGTTAGTCCCATCACACAGACCTATATTTTCTTCCCAGAAGCACCTATAGGACTTCTAGTGTGTTAGTGGCATCACACAGAGCTCCTATATTTTCTTCTCAGCAGCACCCACAGGACTTCTAGTGTGTTAGTGGCATCACACAGAGCTCCTCTATTTTCTTTGCAGAAGCACCCACAGGACTTCTAGTGTGTTAGTGGCATCACACAGAGCTCCTCTATTTTCTTTGCAGAAGCACCCATAGGACTTCTAGTGTGTTAGTGGCATCACACAGAGCTCCTATATTTTCTTCTCAGCAGCACCCACAGGACTTCTAGTGTGTTAGTGGCATCACACAGAGCTCCTCTATTTTCTTTGCAGAAGCACCCATAGGACTTCTAGTGTGTTAGTGGCATCACACAGAGCTCCTATATTTTCTTCTCAGCAGCACCCACAGGACTTCTAGTGTGTTAGTGGCATCACACAGAGCTCCTCTATTTTCTTTGCAGAAGCACCCATAGGACTTCTAGTGTGTTAGTGGCATCACACAGAGCTCCTATATTTTCTTCTCAGCAGCACCCACAGGACTTCTAGTGTGTTAGTGGCATCACACAGAGCTCCTATATATTCTTCTCAGCAGCACCCACAGGACTACCGACTACAATGGCTGGAAGACCGCCAAGGGGAGGCAGAGCGTGCAGAGCCAAGAACACAGGGCAGGCAGGCTCTGTTTCTAGTGGACGTGGCCGTGGACGTGGACGTGGTCGTGCATCGTCATCAGCACGTGGCCATGGGACACGCGCGTCTTTGTTTTCGGCAGCTGGACATGTGGAGCCGCATCATGCTGAAGGCTTGGTAGAATGGATGACCAAGCCCTCCTCATCCTCCTCATCCTCTCTCACCCAGGCTCAGGGTACTGGCAGAGCATCATCAGCCACCCCTTCCCTAGACCCACCATGTCCTCCTGAGGAGTCCCCCGAACTCTTTGAGCACAGTGTTGGGTACATGCTCCAGGAGGATGCCCAACGATTCGAAGGCTCGGATGATGATACCCAGCTTGAGGAATCTGGCAGTACTGTTCCACCAGCTGCAGCTTACTGCCAGGTTTGCTCTAGTGGTGAAGAGGGAGGGGATGATGAGGTCACTGACTCCACGTGGGTGCCTGAAGGGAGAGAGGATGAGGAGGAGGACGAGGAGGAGGAGGATGCGGCGTCACATGTCCGAGGCAGGGTGCCCCCTGGAGGCCAGGTAGAGGCCAGCACAGCAACTGTACAACACCGCAGAGCTCCGCCTGTGCAGGGCGCTGCCTCTGCACGTTATCAGAAAAGTTCTTTGGTGTGGGCCTTTTTTGAGACGAGTGCAGCAGATCGCACCACTGCTATTTGCAATATTTGTCTCAAGCGTATCTCGCGTGGCCAAAACATCAGCCGCTTGGGCACCACAAGCATGACCAGACATATGGCGACCTGCCATGCAGCTCGTTGGCAGGCACACATAAAAGACCCACACCAAAGAACTAAGCGGACCTCTCCTTGCTCCTCCTCAGCTGGGATCTCCATCCCCACTACACCTTCAGTCCTCTCTGAAAGCTGCTCTGAGAGGACTGAAGGTGTAGAATTAGGTGTGTCACAACCAAGTACTTGCAGTACACCGACGTCCGATTGCAGCAGGCAAATTTCCCTGCCCCAGCTGCTGGACCGTAGAAAGAAGTACACTCCCAGCCATCCACATGCCCAGCGGTTGAATGCTAGCCTGGCTAAATTGCTAGCACTTCAACTGCTGCCTTTTCAGTTGGTAGACTCGGCCCCCTTCCGTGAGTTTGTTCAATGTGCGGTTCCTCAGTGGCAGGTTCCCAAACGCCACTTTTTCTCACGGAAGGCGATTCCGTCTCTCTACCGGCATGTGGAGGGCAATGTCCATGCCTCGCTGGACAGGGCGGTCAGCGGTAAGGTGCATATTACCGCTGACTCATGGTCCAGCAGGCATGGACAGGGACGGTACCTTTCTTTCACGGCCCATAGGGTCACTCTATTGGCAGCTGGGAGGGATGCAGGACAAGGTGCAGTAGTGTTGGAGGTTGTTCCGCCACCACGCCTCCAAAACGCTACTACTGCTACTGGTTGTGACACACCTCTCTCCTCCACCCCCTCCTCTTCTTCTTCCTCCAGTGCTCTGTCCTTGGAACCAGCGGTGCTCCGTAGGCGTACAAGGGGCTACGCAAGTACGCAGGCAAAAAGATGCCATGCCGTGCTTGCGCTGGTGTGTTTGGGGGACAGGAGCCACACTGGGCCAGAGGTTCTGGCAGCTCTGCAGGGGCAGGCCGAGAGGTGGTTGATGCCACGTCAGCTTAAGCCAGGAATGGTCGTTTCTGACAATGGCACCAACCTCCTCTCCGCCCTGCGACAGGGGCAGCTCACCCATGTGCCCTGCATGGCTCACGTCCTCAACCTGGTGGTGCAGCGGTTCTTGGGCAGGTTCCCAGGCTTACAGGATGTCCTGAGGCAGGCCAGGAAAGTCTGTGTGCATTTCCGCCGATCTTATAATGCCAGTGCTCGGCTGACTGAGCTGCAAAAGGAGCTGAACCTGCCCAAGAACCGCCTAATATGTGACATGCCCACCAGGTGGAACTCAACGTTGGCCATGCTGCAGCGACTGCACACGCAGCAGAGGGCCATCAATGAGTACCTTTGCGACTATGGCACCAGGACAGGGTCAGGGGAGCTTGGTTTTTTTTCCCCACGTCAGTGGAGCATGATCAGGGATGCATGCACTGTCCTCTCACCATTTGAGGAGGCCACGAGGATGGTGAGCAGTGACAGTGCATGCATCAGTGACACTGTCCCTCTTGTCCACCTGTTGGAGCATACGCTGCGTGGGATAATGGACAGGGCACTTGAGGCAGAACAGAGGCAGGAAGAGGAGGACTTCCTTGCCTCTCAAGGCCCCCTTTATCCGGACAGTGTTCCTCCTGTCCCACCCATCACACAGGAAGAGGATGAGGAGGAGGAGGAGGAGGAGGAGGAGGAGGAGGATTGTGTGAGCATGGAGGTGGAGCCTGGCACTCAGCATCAGCAGCAGCAGTCTTTTAGGGATGATGTACAGTCCCAACAAACCAGTGGACTTGTACGTGGCTGGGAGGAGGTGGCTGGCGATCATGTCATCCTCAGTGACCCAGAAGACTCCGGACCGAATGCCTCAGCTAACCTACGCTGCATGGCCTCCCTGATCCTGCAAAGCCTGCGGAAGGATCCTCATGTTCTTCGGATCAAGGAGAGGGACCATTACTGGCTGGCCACTCTCCTTGATCCGCGGTACAAGGGTAAGGTTGCGGACCTTATCTTGCCGTCGCAGAGGGAGCAGAGGATGAGACATCTCAGGGAGGCCTTGCAGAAAGGTCTGTGCAACGCGTTCCCAGAAACTGGGAGGCTACAAACTCCTGGTCCTGGGCGACGAGTTGCTGAGGCTTCGGTCAGTAGCAGAAGGAGCGGTGGGGAAGGTGGATGTCTGACCGATGCGTTCAGACAATTTTTTAGTCCGCAGCCCCAAGGTATGATCGGTTCCAGCAACCATCGCCAGCGTCTGATATACATGGTGCAGGAATACCTTGGGGCAAGGTCAGACTTGGACACCTTTCCCACCGAAAATCCTCTGGCTTACTGGGTCCTGAGGATGGATCACTGGCCAGAGCTTGCACAGTATGCAATTGAGCTACTGGCCTGTCCTGCCTCCAGCGTTCTTTCCGAACGCACATTCAGTGCTGCTGGAGGATTTGTCACCGATCTTAGGGTGCGCCTGTCCACCGCCTCGGTTGATCGACTGACCTTCATCAAAATGAATCAGTCTTGGATCACCACCAGCTACCAGGCACCTGAGGCGGATATAACCGAATAATTTTTAATATCACATCCCTTCAAGACTGCCTATGCTGATGCTGAGTGACTGTCCTCTTATGTTCACTGACTATCCTCTTCCTCCTCCTCCTCAATGATCCATGCCACCACACCAGTGCCTAAGGCACAATTTTTCAGCCCCTGTTTAACAGGGGCGTGTACATACAATTTTTATAAAAAAATGCTTCGCAACACGTGTGACTGCTGTGCTCCAAGTACAGTATCTGTGAGGGGTTGCAGTATTGTGGCACCAGCACCAGTGCCTAAGGCACAATTTTTCAGCCCCTGTTTAACAGGGGCGGGTAATTACAATTTTTTAAAAAAATGCTTCGCAACACGTGTGACTGCTGTGCTCCAAGTACAGTATCTGTGAGGGGTTGCAGTGTTGTGGCACCAGCACCAGTGCCTAAGGCACAATTTTTCAGCCCTTGTTTAACAGGGGCGGGTAATTACAATTTTTTAAAAAAATGCTTCGCAACACGTGTGACTGCTGTGCTCCAAGTACAGTATCTGTGAGGGGTTGCAGTGTTGTGGCACCAGCACCAGTGCCTAAGGCACAATTTTTCAGCCCCTGTTTAACAGGGGCGGGTAATTACAATTTTTTAAAAAAATGCTTTGCAACACGTGTGACTGCTGTGCTCCAAGTACAGTATCTGTGAGGGGTTGCAGTGTTGTGGCACCAGCACCAGTGCCTAAGGCACAATTTTTCAGCCCCTGTTTAACAGGGGCGGGTAATTACAAATCTTGATCTAATAGTTCACAGCAGGGCCCATTCCTGCGCCCACCAAGAGTAACTATGAGGGCCTACAGTCTTGTGGCAACACCGTCCACCACCACCGCCAAAGGCCCAATTTTTCTGCCCTGTTCATCAGGTGCTTGCAATTACAAATCTTGATCTAATAACTCACAGCAGGGCCCATTCTTGCGCCCACCAAGAGTAACTGTGAGAGCTTACAGTCTTGTGGCAACACCGTCCACCACCACCGCCAAAGGCCCAATTTTTCTGCCCTGTTCATCAGGTGCTTGCAATTACAAATCTTGATCTAATAACTCACAGTAGGGCCCATTCCTGCGCCCACCAAGAGTAACTGTGAGAGCTTACAGTCTTGTGGCAACACCGTCCACCACCACCACCACCCCCAATTTTTCTGCCCTGTTCAACAGGTGCATGCAATTACAAATCTTGATCTATTAACTCACAGCAGGGCCCATTCCTGTGCCCACCAGTCTTGTGGCTACACCAACATCTAATAGGGCAAATTTCTGCAGAGTATATACGCCAGGCCCTACTTTCAAACATCCAACTTACAAACGACTCCTACTTGCAAATGGAAAGAGAAAACAGGAAGTGAGAGGAAATCTACCCCTAGGAAGGGAAATTCTATCCTGTTAGATTTAATTTGGGAAAAAGGTATCTCCTCTCTACTGATACTTTATCACCAATCCTCGTTTTAATTAAAACCCCACTTTTTCCAAAAACATTTGTCATTGGGACGGAAAGTGAGGTGACATGTTCTGAACAGATGTGCAAAGACAGCAAATGTTACAGGGGTGATAACCCCTCCCTATGTTCTCCAAAAAGCTTAAAAATAGATTTTTTTGGGATGGAGCTACACTTCATAATGTACCTGTTCAGATTCTACTTAAGAACAAACCTAAAGCCGCAAGTGGTTTTAAATGGCTTCTTTTTTTCCTTTAAAAATGTCATTTTGTGCAAGGACAGTTCTAAACACGGGAAACACATGCCACTTCACAGGCATACTTTAGACACCCCCCAGGTACCATATTTAAAGGAAAATTTCACTTTTTTTTTTTCACTTTATGCATCATTAAAATGACTGCTCCCGAAAAAACGTTAGTTTTTAAAAGTTCTTTTTGCATTGATATATGTCCCCTGGGGCAGGACCCGGGTCCCCAAACCTGTTTTATGACATTAACATGCATATTGGCCGTTGTAATTAGCACTTTTGATTTTGAACGTTCGCGTCCATTATAACGTATAGGGTTCGAAAATTCGCGCGAACTTTCGGTCGGTTCGAAGGTTCTGGTGCGAACCGAACCCGGGGGTGTTCGGCTCATCCCTACCCCTCTATCACCAATAGATAGATTCATGCATTGCATGAATCTATCTATGGCCGCCGCTAGCAAGTTCTGAAAAGGACTTGGCAAGATGCAGACAGTACAATGTGCCGATTATTTTGTTGATGGCTAAAAAGAATTAAAAACTCTGCTACAATAGGTTTGAAGCACAGATGCTTCTTTGTGAAAACATGTTAGTCATTTATCATAGACTTCAACTGATTATTAATGCCAACATCGATGCCCTATATGCATTGCTTGGAACTGATTTAAACTATTATAGCTTATACTGGGTCTGCTCATTTGTTGGCTATATTTTATAATGATTGTCAATTGGTTACCCTCTTACTGTAAGAATTGCTTGTTTGTTGGCAACATATTGTCACAATATCCTATCAGTCGCCCACATTTTACTGCGATTGCCAATTTGTCGCCCATGTCTTGTAACAATTGCTCATTTGTTGCCCACATATTTTAATGATTGCCTGTTTCTTGCTCATGTAATGTTAGGATTGCCATTTGTTTTCCTACATATTATCAAGTTAGTGTTATTTGTTTAGAGGATCATTCTACTATAAACATATCTCCTGCAGGCCTGCCACTAACAAGCCACAAATCTATATACCCCATGTTTCACTGCAGCACACTAGGGGTATCGCTATTAGACCTTTCAAACAGTACGCTACACATGCCGCTGTCAACTCACCCATCAGGTTGATTTACTAAAGGAAAAAAGACTGTGCACTTTGCAAGTGCAGTTGCTCCAGAGCTTAGTAAATTAGCAGAAGCGCTGCTGACTTCCATCATCCAATTATGTGCAAGCAAAAATGCTGTCTTTTTTTTTATTTTGCTTGCACGTGATTGGATACTCTTTGCAAAGTGAAGCCTTACCTCATTTACTGAGCTCTGGAGCAACTGCACTTCCAGAGGGCAATTGCACTTTGCAAAGTGCACAGTCTATTTGCCTTTAGTAAATCAACTCCATTGGGCTGCCTCTTGAACATCTGTTTTTCTCCCTTCGCCTTTCAGGACAGCACCTTGGAGAGAGCGCAGCTCCGCCTCTTCACAGGAAACACTGCGTGACAACGCCCCTTTAAAAGCAGCTGCTTCCACCATGCCATCAGTTTTAGTGTTTCTTCCGCCATGGTGGAAACTGCTGGGGAACCAGAGGAGCTGCGCTCTCTCCAGAGAGGGTTTTGGCAGTACCTTGTGTTTTTTTTCTGTGCTCAGACCAGCCCAGCACCTCCCCGAATGAAGAGGGGGGTGTTCCGGTGTCCCTTCCTTCATCGGCTCACAGGAGTAATGGACTGCTGGAGGTCGTTCACCCATTGCGTTCGGGGGGCCACGGGTGTGCTCAGAACGAGCGTTCCAGGCCAGGCCTCGGCATGGTGCCGTTGAATCCCGGACGGCGGGTGATGCCAGTTCCGGTGGGCAAAGACTTCCGGCGGGGCGTAGCAGCAATAGATTGCGGCTGCTGGAACGCAGGAGGAAGGGGCATGTCCTCTGGCCAGGACTTCCTTTTGTTTGGCATGGAAGGTAAGCCATTCAAAAGTGCATGGACAGCCACTGCAACGATCGTTATGGAGGAGGAATCGTCAGCAGCAATGGCGGATGCAGGCGCCCAGGTTCCCGGCCAGTCCCAGGTAGGAGAGGTACAGTGGTACCTCTTTCCTTTACATATCACTGGGTGTGTTTTGTTTCTGTGTTAAGTTAGTAACCTGCAGCTGTCTGCTTTGGTGTAAAGGTCCATGAGCAGTTCAGCAGGGAGTGAGACTCTGGGCACTTAGGGTGTTGGCTATGGGTGCTATCTGTTCTACTCTTTAGAGGCTGTAGCTAAAGAGGACCTGGGGGTTCTTTTGTTTTTCTGTTGTTTCAGAAAGCTACTGCCAAGTCAGAGAGAACATCAAAGAAATGTTATGTAAATATTAAAAAAGAGTGGAAGGATCCAGAGAAAGGGCAGTTCTTCTCTAAAGCCCTTAAGAGGAGGTTCCCTTTTGCTTTTTCACAAGTATCTAGAAAGACGGACTTGGCCTTTGAGGATATGGGAATTCTCAAAGATGCTATGGACAAGAGGGCAGATGGGCTACTGAAGAAAGCACGGGAGTCTTCCTTAACCAATCTGAAACCCGCAATGGCAGGTACAGTTGTGGCTAGAAACTTGGAATGTTGGTTAGACCAACTCAAGAACCATGTGGTAGCAGGTACCTCCAGGAAAGAGTTATTGGAGTCCTTCCCTACACTGCTTAAAGCCATCAAATACATGGCAGATGCTTCAGCAGAGTCCATCAGGATCTGAAGAGCCCTCTGGCTTAAGACCAAAGGTAGGGGAAAGGTAGCTGGCAGTACCTGGAGGTACTTTTCGTGTGAGCCGGAGGTCAGAGGTAATCCCTGGACACACCGCTTAGTGTTAAATCTGTCCATTCATCTATATATGGTACTGTGCACCCCCCTTGGAGTTCTATTTGGAATTAGCAGATCTTTGGAGAAAACGGTCTAAGGTGCAATCTCCATCTGGCGTTCGGAATTCTGGTCAAAGGTTCAGTTTTAAGTGCTGATTTTATCCGTTCATCCGGTAAGGAGCCTACTTACTGGTGGTGGCACTTCGTTTGATTTGGAGCACAGTGGTGATGGAAATTGCTATGTATATAAAGATTAACCCATTGTCCTGAAGACCATCTGCCTAACAGCATCTTGAGAACTACTTATCAAATGCCTGTTTAGTTTTATTGCTTGGACACTTCCTTATGAACATTTTTTTGTATACATTTGACTGAAGAATATTGTTTTGCCTATGCCTATGTCAATTTGAATGCAAACTATATATTTCTTGTCAATGGCACCCTAAGCACTGAATGATTGGATATACATATTACCAATGCAAATTGGTTTTCCTTTTCCTTTCATTTTTTTTGCTTGGAGTGGTCGTTCTTACCTGGCGCAGTTTTTTCATCTCTATACTATATTGTGTTTTATCCCACTATTCTGCAGCCGGTCTAGGTTTAGGTTATTTAATTTAGTTGCTTTCACTCTGTTATGACTGTGTGTGTATGTTGGGGTTAGCGCGGTTTTCTGATTCCATTTGTTCTAGGAATAGATACTTTGGCCCACAAATGGGACTTCCAGTTGTCCTGCGCTTTTCCCCCATTTCAACTGATTCCAAGGGTATTAGCCAAATTCAGGCTGGAATCCCCGAAACTAATGTTAATAGCTCCTTATTGGCCAAAAAGACCCTGGTTTTCAACCTTGATGAATCTCTCAGAGAAACCTCCTTGAAAGTTACCGAAAAGGTCAGATCTGCTGAGTCAGGCCAGATTCTCCATCAAGATCCAGCGTATCTCAATCTAACAGCCTGGTTTCTGAAGAACAAATCTTAAGACAGAAGGGCCTATCAGAAAAGCTTATTACTACTCTTCTTGCAAGTAGGAAGACAAGAGACATGTATTTCAAAGTCTGGAAGCTGTATAATACATGGTGTTCCAGAAAAAAACTTTAGTTTGTCTAGTACAATTTCAGTTTTAGAATTTCTTCAAGAAGGACTGAAGAAGGGGTTAGCAGCAAGTACGCTCAAGACGCAGGTAGTGGCTTTATCATTTTTTTTGGAAAGAACCCTGTCAGGGGAACCTTTTGATAATCAGATTTTTTAGGGCTATGGCTAAAGTAAAGCCTAGACCTATGGTTATTTTTCCCAAGTGGGATTTATCTTTGGTCCTTCAGGGATTGACAACGCTTCCGTTTGAACCTATAGAAGGATCATCATTTGACATTTAAAACTGTGTTGTTAGTGGCAGTAAAAACAGATCCAGCCTTCTTACCGAAAGTGAGCTCTGTATTTCATCGTGCACAGGAGATTATTCTCCCTACATTTTGCCCTTCACCTTCGGGGCCAGGAGAAGAAGCCTTCCATACTCTTGATGTCAGGAGGTGTCTTCTTAAGTATCTAGAGATAACAAAGGACTTTAGAAAATCATCTTCACTCTTTGTATTAATGGAAGGCACTCACAAGGGATGTAAAGCTTCCAAAAACACCCCCGGAAGATGGTTAAAGCAAGCCATTAAAGAAGCATACACCTCTTTAGGTTTGGAGCCTCCAGAAGGAATCTTACCTCATTTGACCCAAGCAGTAGCGGCATCATGGGCAGAAAAGGCCAGGGCATCGCCTGAGCAAATTTGCAAGGCTGCCACATGGTCCAGTTTTTCAACTTTTATAAAGCATTACCGCTTGGATCTGCTCTCAGCCTCAGACCAATCCTTTGATATGAAGGTTTTACAGGCAGTGGTCCCACCCTGAAGTAAGTTTCTCAGTTATCCTCTCCAAGCTGCTGTCCTGAAAGGCGAAGGAAGAAAACCTTAGACTTACCGGCGACGGTATTTCTTACGAGCCTTTCAGGACAGCAGCCTACTTCCCTCCCTAGGTTATGATGTATAATATATAATTATAGGGCGTGGTAACTGTCTGCTTATATTTTCCAGCAAGTCAGAGGATTTCTCGGTAACAACTGATGGCATGGTGGAAGCAGCTGCTTTTAAAGGGGCGTTGTCACGCAGTGTTTCCTGTGAAGAGGCGGAGCTGCGCTCTCTCCAAGGTGCTGTCCTGAAAGGCTCGTAGAAATACCGTCACCGGTAAGTCTAACTACGTTTTTTTTAACTTTTATTATTAAATTGCCGAACGTCAATTTTACATTGCAGGACTGTGCTGCAATTGCGAGATGGCCGTTCAGCTCGCGATTGCAGTGTAACCCCATTAAGATCAATTGTGCGTGTGCACCGGCGCGCGGGTGTGCCTATTGGCGCCAGACGGGCTATTTAGTTCCAACGGCCAATCATGGTCTGATGAAGAAGCTGTAGCTTCGAAATGCATTACCATTCCTTGCCACTGTGAATAATCACATTTCCTGTTCCTGTGAAGTCACGACCAGCTGCTTTTTGTTTTTCTGCCTCCTGGTTCCCAGCACTCTTTGGATCCCTGTAAGATCACACCAGTGCCCCAGGCTGCAAAGGGAAGACATTTATGAGACTCCAGGACTGGCGATTTTCACCACATACTGAACTCATCTAATTTTACCTGTGAGTTACTACTTGCTTTTATTAAATATATGATTTATACTGCACTAAGTCTGGCGCCCCTCTGTTCCCCTAGTTCCAACGGCCACACTGGGATCTTGCTGCCTGATCTACAGCGTGTGAGTGTTCTGATCCTGAAAACCTGTTTCCTGTGATTATCTTACCCGGCTTGTCTCCGACCATCCTTGTTATCCGCCTGCACCTCACTTCGGCCTGTCTGACTACCCTTCTGCCTGATCCTTTGGTACATCTGCTGTCTGCCCGATTACCGACCTGGCTTGTCTGACTTCACTGCTCTCAGTAGCCTGGTTCCTGCTCCTGCCTGCAGTCCAGTTCCAGTCTGAGGTCCTGCTCTGGTGTCCTGGTTCCAGGTTACTGTTGCCAGCCTGCTGTCCAGTTCCAGTCCGCTGCACCCACCTGCCGATCCAGCTTCTTCTGGAATCCAGCCAGTCCCCTGGTCCTGTCGGAGGTTCTTCTACACAGCGGTTTCTGATCCATCCTCTGCTGTTGATCCTGCCAGTCACTCGTGCCACTCCAGACACTTGTGCTTCCTGTATACTCTACCAGGGCCCTAGAGTCGGAGCCGCAAGAGAGGTCACTCCCTGCAGGTCGGGCTCACCCACTAGGTACGTGACAGTATCGGGCAGCCATGACCGAGCCCGCGCAGGGAGCCTCTCCCATGGAGGAACTTTGCATGCATCTGGCAGGCCTTACCTAGGCTGTTAAGAGTCTCCAGGAAGGATATACCCATCTGGAAGAACGAGTCCAAGCACTGTCTCCACCCACTACCGCCCAGGGGCCTTGTCTTCCATCTACCTCTGCCTCCAGCCCTACTTCTCCTACTGTAGTCATGTTGCCTCCAGAACCAAGAGTCCCCACTCCTGAAAAGTTTTCTGGGGAACAAAGCTAATTCAGGGCATTCCGGAACTCATGCAAACTGTACTTTGCTCTACAACCTCGCACCTTTTCGCTTAAGGCCACCAAAGTGGGTTTTGTGGTGTCTTTACTCCTGGGCGACCCCCAAGCCTGGGCTCATCGCTTGCTGGAGCAGAAAACAGAGGTGTTAACCAACATGACTACCTTTTTTTGACATGATGGCCCAGCTCTACGAGGAACCACAGCTCTCCGCCACTGCCGAAGCCGCCCTACATACCCTCCAACAAGGGCGTAGGGCAGTAGAGGACTGTCGCTGAATTCCGCCGTTGGAGTGCAGATACGGACTGGAACGATGCTGCTCTTCGTTACCAGTTCCATATGGGGCTCTCCGACTCCCTAAAAGATGAACTGGCTCGAGTAGGAATTCCGCAAACCTTGGATGCTTTGATCAACCTGGCTATTCAAATAGATCGGCGGCTCAGGGAGCGAAGAGCTGAAAGAGGCATTGGGTCCACTTGCCCCACCTGGATGTTGCCCAGAGTTCCTAGTTCCTGCACCTGACACCCCCGAACCCATGCAGCTAGGAGTCCTTCGCCCTTCTCTCACGATGGAGGAACGCCAACATCGTCGGCTAAACAACTTATGCCTCTACTGCGGAGAACCTGGGCCCTATGTCAAGAACTGCCCTACTAAGCTCCATAAGTTCATGACTGTCTCTTCTGGTGCTACAACTGCTTGGCTTAAGACTTCCTCTCACCTAGCCCTTTCTGTTTCGTTGCAGCTCCCAGGAAAGACTTTACAAGTTCCCGCTATCATTGATTCCGGGGCCTGTAGTTACTTTATGGACTCCACTTTTGCCACTAAACATCAAATCCCACTGTTGTACAGGACCCAAGGACTTTCTATCCACCTAGCCGATGGATCTGCAATAAAATCTGGACCAGTTATACAAGAGACTGCCCCTCTTTCAGTTACTATCTCCAACCTGCACCAAGAACTGCTCCGTCTGGACATTATCTCATCCCCATTGTTCCCTATCATTCTCGGCATGCCATGGCTGCAGGCCCACAACCCTGCTATAAATTGGGTCACCGGGGAAATCACGTTCCACTCTCTGTATTGCCAGCAGTTCTGTGTTCTAAAGAGTTCCTGTGAATCTCTTGCCTTGTTATGCTTGGACTCTGATACCGAACTTCGCCTGATGGTCCCCAAAGTCTATCACGAATACTTAGATATATTTAGTAGGAAGGGGGCAGAAACCCTTCCACCCTATCGGGCATATGACTGCCCCATTGAGCTCCTTCCCAGAGCAGAAGTTCACTTTGGCAGGATTTTCCCTTTGACCGAGTTGGAACAAGAGACTTTGAAAACTAACATTGATGAAAACCTAAAGAAGGGTTTAATTCGACCTTCCACCTCCCCAGCAGGTGCAGGCATCTTTTTTGTGGAAAAAAAAGACCATTCCCTTCGGCCCTGTATAGACTATCGGGAACTGAATAAAATTACAATTAAAAATCGGTACCCGCTTCCATTGGTACCAGAGCTATTTCAGAGACTGGGGACTGCCACTATCTTCACTAAGCTAGACTTCCGGGGGGCTTTCAATCTGGTCTGTATCAGAAGCGGGGATGAGTGGAAGACAGCATTTCGCACCAGCTTCGGGCACTTTGAATACTTGGTGATGCCCTTCCGGTTGCGCAATGCCCCCGCTACTTTCCAGTATTTTTTAAATGTCTTCCGGGACTACTTGGACTTGTTTGTCATAGTTTACTTAGATGACATCCTCATTTTGTTCTTCTTCTCTGGACTCCCATCATAAACATGTTAAACGTGTCCTGGCTCGGCTCCGACAACATGGTCTGTATGCCAAGGCCGAAAAATGTGCATTTGAGCAAGAAAGCATATCTTTTTTGGGACTAATCATTTCCGTAGAGGGAATTAAGATGGATCCTCTTAGTCAGAGCTCCTTCCGATGGCCGAAATAAGGGAAGGGATGCTAAGGAATAGCCCTAAATTAGCAGTCGTAGATTCCCTTAAATATTTAGGGATCAGGATAACAAGAGACCCCAATCAATACTTGCATAATAATCTGATACCAATATTGGGGAAGTTTAGGGAGAAAATTAAAACATGGAAATCCCTCCCCCTGTCTAGTGCCGGTAGATGTTCATTAATAAAAATGATTTGGCTGCCCCAACTGTTGTATGTGCTCCATAATGCCCCCATATGGATCCCCAGAAAATGGTTTGATAAAATCGAGAGTCTATTTAGGGAATTGGTGTGGAAGGGGGGACAGGCAAGAATACGGCTTCGGACTCTGCAACTCCCTTCAGGGGAAGGGGGTCTTGCACTGCCCAATCCTGAGATATACTATTTAGCGTCTCAGTTACAACAATTAGTGGGATGTTGTGCCCAAGAGGGAGGGTCCCCTAATGGAAAAATTCTTTTGACAGGCGCGCTACACGAGACCATAATAGAAACTTTAGAGGCAGGGTCGTTTGGGGCTAAGAACCCAACAACAAAAATGGTCAGTAAAGTTTGGAAAGTCGTCAAAAAAAAGTTAAAATATATGGAGACTAACATATATACCCCAATCTGGAACAATAGCAACCTACAGGAATTACGTATAATGGGGAAAATCAGGGAGTGGGAAAATAGGGGAATTAAAAAAGTGAGCCAAATATACGATGGTCAGGCCATAAAAAAATTCGAAGTACTAAAAAGGGAATTTGATATCCCCCAGAATACACAGTTTAGTTATCTTCAAATAAGCCATGCCCTAGAAGCCCAGTTTCGAAACCAACCTATGGTATGGGAGGAACTACCAGTGCTACAGGTTATTGGGGAGCCAGGATCCACTAAAGGATTAATATCTGTGATATATAAACTACTGAACAGAGGGACCCTAGGCGAAGTAAAGCTGCTGGAGGTAAAAAAAAAATGGGAACAGGATCTAGGTGCCATTCCACAGGGACAATGGAAGAGAATACTAGAACTAGCCCCGATGATATCGGTTTCGCCCGCCCAGAAATTCTCACATCTGATGCTACTCAACAGAGCGTATTATACACCAAAGCTGTTATGTAAATTTGGAAGAAGGCCTAATGATAAGTGTCCGAGGTGCCAGGGGCAGGGGGACCTGGTCCATATGGTATGGAGATGCCCCAAGCTCTTCCGGTACTGGGAAGGGGTGACAAAAGTATTGAAGAGCATATTTAAAAAAGAAGTGGAAAGGGAAGTGGTACTTTGTATCCTGGGGTATAGACAGGAAAAGGGTGAAACAAAAAGTACAACAGTGGCAATATTAAGGGGCATGTATCAGGCCAGGAAGATGATAATGATGAGATGGCAATCACAGATGCCACCCACAGTAAAGAATTGGATCGATATAATGAATGAAACCCTCCCGAAGGAGAGAGCCGCGTACATAAAGAGATATAATATGAAAGAATTTGATAGGATGTGGAGACCATGGATAGAGGGAATACACCAGATACAGCTGGAATAGAGGGGGGGGGGGGGGGGGGGGGAGGGGAGGCGGGAAAGGGGGGATAATGAGACAGGAGTAAATCCAGGCAATATTACTCAAAAAGCGGCTCCCTCCTTTTTAGTGGAGGGAATATAGAGTGCTCTTTTTTTATCTTCATAAAGAGATATACCTATGTGTTAAGTACAAAATGTATGTAAAAAAGATACTGGTCCTGGAATATTGTGTTGAGGTGTAAACATGTTTTATAGATGGAAAAACTAATAAAGATTATAATTAAAAAAAAGATGGATCCTCAGAAGATCACAGTGATCCTTGACTGGCCAGCCCCCACGGACAAGAAAGGGGTCCAGCGTTTTGTTAGCTTCGCCAACTTTTATAGGAAATTTATTAAGGGATTCTCAGCTATCATCTGCCCGATCACGCAATTAACCAAACAAGGGGTCCGTTTTCATTGGTCCTCGGAAGCTCAAGTCGCCTCGAGTCGCTTAAAGGACTGTTTACTTCTGCTGCTGTTTTGAAACACCCTGACTCCTCCCTACTATTTGTCCTGGAAGTGGACGCCTCAGAAATTGCCGTTGGAGCGGTTCTCTCACAGTGACAAGGGACCAAAGCCCTGCTATTCCGGTTGCCTTCTTCTCTCGTAAACTGTCTCCCCCGGAGAGGAATTATGATGTAGGTGAACTACTGGCCATAAAATCCGCTCTGGAAGAATGGCGATACCTTTTGGAGGGAGCTGCTCATCCTATTCTGATCTACATGGATCACAAGAACCTGGAATACCTGAAGTCTGCCAAGAGACTGAGACCGCGGCAAGCCAGGTGGGCCCTGTTCCTTTCCAGGTTCTCTTTCCATGTTACCTTTCAGACAGGCTCGAAAAACACAAAACCTGACGCCCTCTCCAGGATGTTCCATAAATCCAAGGAAACTTCACCTCCTGACACTATTCTGGCCCCAGGGAACTTCTGCTGCAAGAAAATCTGCTTACCCGGATTAAGCAAGCCTCACAGGGATCGGTACCCGCCGTAGGAGCAGAATTACAAGCCAGGGATGGATTGTATTGGTACAGAAGCAAAATATTTGTACCTGAAGGCCTACGAGTCTCAATCTTAGAAATTTGGCATAATCATGCACTGGCAGGGCATTTTGGTGTCACTAAAACTGCTGATCTTGTCCAGCGCACCTTCTGGTGGCCTCAAGTCCTTAAAGATTGCAGGAGTTATGTTGAGTCCTGTACTACTTGTGCGCGGAATAAGATCAGCAGAACCAGAGCCTGGGGATTACTGAAACCCCTGCCCGTTCCGGACAGGCCGTGGAACATGCTGTCCATGAACTTTATTGTTGACCTGCTACTGGCGGAAGGGCACACTGCCATCTTTGTGGTGGTAGATCGGCTGTCTAAAATTGCCCACTTTATCACGATGAAGGGTACTCCCTCTGCTCCTGAAACAGCACAAATGTTTATCAGGGAAGTAATCAAACTCCATGTAATTCCGGCCAATATAGTTCCTGACCGCGGAGTACAATTTACCTCCTGATTTTGGAGAGCTCTGTGTAAAGCCCTGGGAATTGCACTATCATTTTCCACCGCCTACCACCCTCAGACAAATGGTCAAACCGAGAGGACGAACCAGACCCTCGAGCAATATCTGCATTGTTTTTCGTCCTACTCTCAAGATGACTGGTTCACTCTGCTCCCTTTGGCTGAATTTTCCTACAATAATAAATATTGCTAATTACCCATCTTTTCTTCCCAACTCCATCCCTGAATGTTCTATGCCAGTGGTCCTGGAAACAATAAAAAATGTTTCTGCTAACAATCAGTTACTACGGAAGACCATGGCAAAATCCCAGGAGCACTATAAGGAAGTGTTCGATAGGAAGAAATGGGGTGAACCGGTACTTGAACCCGGAAATCTTGTGTGGCTGTCCACTGTAAATCTAAAACTGACTTGTCCCTCCAGGAAGTTGGGTCCCAAATTCTTGGGCCCTTTTCCGGTGAAAAGGAAAGTTAACGAGGTGGCTTATGAGCTGGAACTCCCGGATTCACTCAAGATCCACCCTGTTTTTCAGGTCTCCTTGTTGAAGCCCTTTGTCTCTAACCCTTTTCCTGATCGAAACTCGAATCCCCCGGATCCTGTTATAGGGGATGGTGAGGAAGAATTTGAAATCAAAGCTATTTTGGATTGTAGGAAAAGGAATAATCGTGGGATATGGCCCGGAAGAGAACTCTTGGGAGCCTGAAGAGAATGTTCATGCAAAAAGCCTAATCAAAACCTTTAAAAGATCCCACCCTGAGAAATGGGCCCGGTTGGGCATCCGGAGGCTGCCCCTTGGGGGGGCAATGTCAGGAAGATACTGCCAGTAACAGTCGCCCTGGGCCTGCCGCTGCACGTTCACGCGCGCCGGTGTGCGCGTGCGCACCTATTGGCGCCAGATGGGCTATTTAGTTCCAACGGCCACACTAGGATCTTGCTGCCTAATCTACAGCATGTGAGTGTTCTGATCCTGAAAACCGGTTTCCTGTGATTATCTTACCTGGCTTGTCTCCGACAATCCCTGTTATCCGCATGCACCTGACTTCGGCTTGTCTGACTACCCTCCTGCCTGATCCTTTGGTACCTCTGCTGTCTCCCCGATTACCGACCCGGCTTGTCTGACCTCCCTGCTCTCAGTAGCCTGGTTCCTGATCCCTGCCTGCAGTCCAGTTCCAGTCTGAGGTTGTCAGGATAATCTACAATTGAGCGCTGCGCGCCGAGTGCCTGTGCACATGCGCGGCGGAACGGCACTCCGGCGCATGCGCACTCGCGGCTCGGCGCTCCGACGCACGCACATGCGCACTGGCGCACGCCTGAGCGTCCCTGGGCGTCATAGCATCACGTGACCACTCACACTGCCCATTTAAGGAAGTGCTTGAGATCAGTCCATCGCTGGCTTGTCTTCAGCTTCCTGCCAAAGCTCTGTTCCTGCTTCCTGTTTGATCTGATTGCCTGTTTTTGACCCGGATTTCATCCTTGACCTTGCTGCCTTCTCCTGCCCTTGACCTTTGGACTGTGTACTGGACTTACCTGCTTGATTGCCTCTGGCCCTTTTGAACCTCTGCTTGTGACCCGGATTTGCCTCTGTCTCCTGCCCAGTGATCTCTGCCTGTGACCCGGACCTGTTTATCTTCAGCCCAGTACCTGCACCCGTGTTTTGGACTCTCCAGTATCTTCCTGATCCAGAACTTGGCTCCTGCTCCAGTTCCCATCCCCTGGTTGGGTAGCCTGTGCCTCTTTGTGCCATTCGCCTCCAGGGGGCGGACTGCGCTCAGTTGCAAGGGTGAACCACTCTCGGCATTTCGGCCTCGGTAAGTACTCTCCTGATAGAGGTCCTGCTCTAGTGTCCTGGTTCCGGGTTCCTGTTGCCAGCCTGCTGTCCAGTTCCAGTCCGCTGAACCCGCCTCCTGATCCAGCTTCTTCTGGAATCCAGCCAGTCCCCTGATCCTGTCGGAGGTTCTTCTACACATCGGTTCCCGATCCATCCTCTGCTGTTGATCCTGCCAGGCGCTCGTGCCACTACAGACTCTTTTGCTTCCTGTATACTCTACCAGGGCCCTCCAGTCGGAGCCACAAGAGAGGTCACTCCCTGCAGGTCGGGCTCGCCCACTAGGTACGTGACAATCAGGCTGTACAGGACACGTTTCCTTTTGCCTTAAGGGAGACCATAGAGTGCACATTGCTGTCTAGTGTGCACCCTCACTGCTACATGTCAGCGACCTGAGCAGGATCCAGGGTGCTGAGTTTGGAAGAGTCAGCCAGAGTCACCTGGGTCTGGAGCAGAGAGTGTGACTTATCGCAGTGTGTGACCAGATGGAGAGCTGCAATATTGCTAGGACTAGTGAGCTGCTGCTGTGGGGATTTATTATCTGCTGCTAGAGAGACCGAGCCCTTTAGGAACGGACAATACAGCCATCTAGTAGCCTTATTGCTGCCTGCAGGTTTCACTGGAACTATTCTTGTGTGCATCAACAGTACAACTGGGCCCCTACGCTAACCGGCTGAAGAGTGAGTACTTAAGACTGCCCCTTTACAGCTGCTACACAGATACATTTGCTTATTGATCATGCTAAGAGGTGCCTCTCATGAATCAGAAAAGTCATCAATAAACAGTGCATATAAGCATTAACTGCAATGTGAATAATAATACAATATTGTAACTAGCCATTCTCCTAGAGTGCAATCTAGACTAGTTATAATTAGGGATGGGCTTTATGTTCGGGTCGAACATGAGTTCAACTCGAACATTGGCGGAATAGCGAACAATTTGGGGTGTTCGTGGCAAATTCGAAAGCTACGGAACACCCTTTTAAAGTCTATGGGAGAAATCAAAAGTGCTAATTTTAAAGGTTAATATGCAAGTTATTGTCATAAAAAGTGTTTGGGGACCTGGGTCCTGCCCCAGGGGACATGTATCAATGCAAAAAAAAGTTTTTAAAACGCCCGTTTTTTCGGAAGCAGTGATTTTAATAATGCTTAATATTCCTTTAAATTTCGTACCTGGGGGGTGTCTATAGTATGCCTGTAAAGTGGCGCATGTTTCCCGTGTTTAGAACAGTCTGACAGCAAAATTACTTTTCTAAAGGAAAAAAAGTCATTTAAAACTACTCGCGGCTATAATGAATTGTCGGTCCCGGAAATACACAAAAAGTTTATTGATAAAAACAGCATGGGATTCCCCCACAGGGGAACCCAAACCAAAATGAAAAAAAAAATGCATGGGGGTCCCCAGTTGAAGCACGTTAGTGCGAAACACTAATGTCGGGTACATAGCCTGCTGGCCGGATCTACCACGCTTTTTTAATACTGTTATGTTGGTACTCATCTTTATTGATGCTTTGTACTAAGAGATATTTTTATATGGCTTTTTACTTTGAATACATTTTTTACCGGAGTGACCTGCTCCATGTGGAGGCGTTTTAATCTATTTAGGTGGATCCATTTGTTAGAACTATGGACTTTTCACTTACTTCCATGGATTTTGTTTTTTGATCTTTTCACTTTTGTTATTACATATTTTGCTCTGTGTTATTGGGCCATTTCTATCACATTTTCAGATTTACACTATGGAGAGTTTCCTTTTCAAATTTTTTGGGTGACATTGGTATCCACCTGTTTATTTTGCTTGATCAAGCTATCTGTTCATCAGCTGCCCATCTCTCCTCTGCTGTGCTGACGCCATTGGAGTGGTTGTCCTGATTCCCTGGAAAAAGGCCCTGGCTGGGTATATAGCCGCAAGCTCTATTAGCTTGCCTTTTGGTAAGCGTGCATTTCATTTGGTGTTTGGCACTTTATTGGTGGTGGAAGATTATGTCCTATTTGAGCACCATTTCCAGAATCACGGACTATTTGATTTGATTGATCCAAGTGATTTAATCTCAGCCTTGGACTTTTTCACTATCCACATTTCACTATTTTCAGCGCAGCTATCTCTTTTTGTTTAGAGTGCGGTATTTCCCATTTTTCTTGATTTGTATAAGTGTGAATGGAGCCTTACTAACACACGTCCCCTTAGGCGGGGAGGGGTTAAAGTAGCTGTATGTCCAAGTACAATCTGCTTTTTAAATAAAACCTCCTAATCACCACGTGTGACAGAACCAATGTTAAGGAAAATTTTAATCACACTATGGAGAGCTGCACAACAAACAGAAGCACTATACAATTCTCAGCAGGCAACTAAATAATACATAATAAAGACAATTAGTTGAATTGACATGTGACTAAAGCACTCTGGATAGCATACTGTAAAGTTCAGGGGTGATAGCAACAGTGATAGTGCTTCGGAGTCACGTGCAAAGCTGTTTCTCATACACATAAAAAGTCTTTATTTTCTTCAAGGCAAACAACAACTGTACTAAGCAATAAATGTAAATAGCTCAATGCCAGTAACAAGAAACCAACAAAAAGTCCACTTATCTTCAGCAAAATAAAACATAACAAGGTATCAGCTGCATAAGGGATTTACCCAAAGACAGGACAGTCCTTGTAATCAGGAATGGAGGTTATTTCCCACCCCAATATCTCTCTGACCCTCCAAAATTATGTGTGGTATATAGTGTCATGTTAGGGTGGTAAATAGTGTCGGTGGTATATAGTGCCAGGTTAGGGTTTTATATAGTGTCAGGTTAAGGTGATATATAGAGTCAGGTTAGCTGGGTATATAGTGCCAGGTCAGGGTGATATATAGTGCAAGGTTAGGTGGTATATAGTGTCAGGTTAGGGGGGTATATAGTGCTAGGTCAGGGTGCTATATAGTGCCATATTAGGGTGATGTATAGAGCCAGGTTAGGTGGGTATATAGTGCCAGGTTAGGGTGGTATATAGTGCCAGGTCAGGGTGGTATATAGTGTCAAGTTAGGGTGTTATATAGTGCCAGGTTAGGGTGATAAATAGAGCCAGGTTAGGTGGGTTTATAGTGCCAGGTCTGGGTGGTATATAGTGCCAGGTTAGGGTGATAAATAGAGCCAAGTTAGGTCTTTATATAGTGCCAGGTTAGGGTGGTATATAGTGCCAGGTCAGGGTGGTATATAGTGCCAGGTTAGGGTGATATAGAGCCAGGTTAGGGTGGTATATAGTGTCAGATTAGAGTGATATTTAGTGCCAGGTCAGGGTGATATACAGTGCCAGGTTAGGGTGATATATAGAGCCAGGTAAGGGTGGTATATAGTGCCAGGTCAGGGTGGTATATAGTATCAAGTTAGGGTGTTATATAGTGCCAGGTTAGGGTGAAAAATAGAGCCAGGTTAGGTGGATAAATAGTGCCAGGTCTGGGTGGTATATAGTGCCAGGTCAGGGTGGTATATACTGCCAGGTTAGGTGGGTATATAGTGACAGGTTAGGTCTGCATGTAGTGACAATGTGCATTGCTTAGTCACTTACAGCATGTCGGAAGATTCCCGGGCTGCTGTAGTCTCTCCTCCTTTTTCTTCTTTAGCTGAGGGAGGGGGTCAGGCTGAGGGGAGGAGTCTGTAGGAGTAGTGGAGGAGGCAGCCACACCCCGACCTCGTCCACCACCTCCGGCTGCCTCAGGACATAATGAACATCCCTGAGGGACAGCCTAACTTGATGAGATGACAATGGGGAGGTACAGACAGCTTCCCCCACACCGCTGGGCTCTCTGTTGATCCGATCAACTATTTACAAGACTGCAATGACAGGGAAAGTACAGGGGCCTCACATGAACCTGGGGTACCTGGGCAGTGCCTGACACCCCCCCCCCCCCCCCCCCCAATGTGTGTCACCCAGCATAAAACGTCCGGTTCCTACCCAGTGCTAATCAGCACTGCTCAGACTGAAGATTGCAGTCTGTTTAAGGGCTGCCCTGGACCCATTCATGAGTTTGACTGGATTGCCAGCTATACCCTGCACTACCTCACTAATCTTATCTGATTATCTCCCATGAGAGGGGCTGTACGTCACTAGACACTTGCATGTGTTTTCCTTGCAAACCACCCAATGCTATTTAGTTGCTTACCAGCAACTTGACAAATACGTTTTCTATGCAAATTTTCTTGCTTTCTACAATCCTACGAGTCAACCGCTCCTGAAGAAGCACCATCTTAGGCGCGGAACATGTCGAGACATTATTTCAATTAATTTGGACCTACATGTCTGACTTACTACCGCTACAAGACTCAGCATATCTTTAATCAATCTATTACAATTATCGTCAAATCAAATGGTTTTGTATTGTACACTTTACTATGAGTCTTACTGTAGGATGTTAGATCTATCTCTGTATAGGCCCTGCTAATACTATTTTTTATTGTCTGCACATGTAATTGTATATTTTTTGTTATTTTGTCAAATAAATCTTATTACCTTTTAGATCTACTACCTATGTGCCTCTTAAAAGTCCAAAAATATTAGAGCCTTTTTCTTCCACTCCCTTTAAACAATCTAATCTTAATGTGTCTGGGCCCAGTTATAGAAAGGACATTCGTTTTTCATTCATTAATTGGCGGCGCAAAGGGCCAAATTCAAGTAGGTGTAGGCACAAATGCTCTCTTTGCTCTGTTTCACACCCATTAGTTAGATGTTTTAAAATAAGCTAATTTACCAGCTACAGAGCAATTGCACTGTACATTTTTTTTCTTACAAGCGGTAACTCTAAACAAGTTAAAGGCGTGATTTTTAATAAGTGATTTTGCTGGTTTTCATTTACTGGTTTTTATTGGTATTACTTGTACATGAATTGAAAAATTACCACCTGTTTCCAATTCTAAACTACGGTAATTGTTTTTGACAAAAAGTTAAGCTAATCCACCATCTGTCACTGAATAATGACATTGATAATTCCTTCTCTTCAGTTTCCTTCACTACTTTTGAGGCTGCTTTGGCAAGAATTAGATCATTTGAGCATAACACTCTCCTCGCTAAAGCGGGCATAAAATCTGCTTTTCAGCTACTTCCAGTTTCTTCTGAGTCTTTTTCTTCCCTAGGTAACCACTTTGATAGTAAGTTTTTCTTTGATAGCCGTTTTATCAATGGGATGCACTTTATCCTGTTCTTATTATTTATTTTTTCTTAATTTTTTGAATAAATTGTTTTTTACGAATATGGTTCTGATGGTATAGTACGCTATTTAGGTGACATTTTATTGCTAGATCTCACTGATTTTATTCTATTGTGGTGATTTATCATTTAATTTGTTTGGTATTTTTTAGCTCATTAGAAAATGTTTTTCCTGTTTAATATTTAGAATTTTGGGGCATGGATAAGTAAGTAATGATATTTATGTTGCCCACATTAAAAACTGAGAACATTTTTTTTTTTTTTTACTGTTTTCGGAAGAAGGTTTGAATCGAGGCTTACTGCTGATAAATGGGAAGAGTTTTTGAACTCTTATAATGGCTGATTGTTTTTACAAGCAGACTTTACTTTGGACAATGCTTTCCACCTATCAACTGGCACTGTGGATTCTAGAGGTTTTAAGGCCATTTGTGGTCATCGTTAGACATGTGCATTCATTTTCATCCGAATGCATTTTGTCCGAATTTTAGCTATTTTCGTTATCGTTTTAACAAACTATAACGAAAGTGCAGAATCTGAAAAACAAAAGATCCGACATAAAAAAATGTTTTACTTTCGTTTTTGTTGTGACAACAGTTCTATATAGATAGGAGATTCGACATGACGCTGACAATAACAATCTGTGTCTATCGAACCTGTGGTCGAATGTGCCTAACCTTAACTGTATTAGTCCAAGATTTTTCTACAGAGAGAGAAAATATTCGACAGAGAAAAGATTGTAACCAAAGAGGAGGAGCAGTAAAATAGCTAGAACTAAGTACACACGTACAGCCAACTTACTTTCACTTACGATTGCTAGAAGAGAGAGACACACACACTGAATCATTTCAGAAGACAGTCAATCTTAGCTGGTCCGTTTGTCAGAGAACCTGAATTATTTAGCAATTAAGCAAAAGCACAGCAGCAGAACAATAGTGAAGCAAGCTACGGTTCAACCTAACTTTTTCATAATAATCTGCTGCTATTGTGTTAGTTTTGTGAACTTGATAGTGATACTAGTGTTGCTAGTGTTGTGATAGCCTCAGAGGCTGCCCGTGTTGTGAGGGGGGGGGGGGGGGTTATTATTATAGATTTTATATTATAGATTGAGATTCTATATAAATTCTATATACCCTATCTTGTTACCTGTCTGATCAGTGATCACTATCATCAGTCCATTTTCTGTTTGAACGATATACATTCAACATGAACGACAAAGATTCGACAAAGCAGCGAAAAACATACAAACGGTGAATCTTTGACTTATGGTGTCTGTCGAAAGTTCTAAGAAGATTTGGCGGAGCAGCTAAACTATATGGCCTCGTACAGTTTAGCTGCTCCGTCGAATCTTCTTTGAACATTCGACAGACACCATAAGCCTTCAATGACAGATTCGACCTTAATTAATTTGGATTTTCGGACGAATGCAATTTTTAACTAAAAACTAAATGAATAAAAAAGAATTTCGAGGGTGACTAAATAAATACATTTTTTGGACGAAAACTAAATTCCGAAACAAAATATTTCAGAGTGCACATGTCTAGTCATCATATATATGCAGGCTCTTGCCATAGTTCTTAGCGTAGAAAAAAGGAAACAAGGAATATTCTCCTGTAGAATTATTCCCTATCCATGTGGCTAATAGGGATGAGCTTTCTTTTCGAGTCCAACATGAGTTTGACTTGAACATCAGCTGTTCAATCGTTCACAGTTCGAACATTATGGGGCTTTTGCGCCAAATTCGAGCAGCGCGTCACGCCCCATAATGCACTGCGTCATCGCAGTGCATTGCTGGCTGGTGATTGGCCAAGCATGCACTATGACCCGCATGCTTTGGCCAATCACAGCGCCGTCAGCAAAGAGAGCCATAATTGGCTAAAGGCATGGTGCCTTTGGCCAATTATGGCTCAGGGGGTTAAGTCCACGCCCCACACTATATAAGGCCGTCTGCATGTTGACCCTGTGTAGTGTGTTGCTGGTGTTAGATTGAGCAGGCAGTCCATTCCTGGTGTACTGTTTCTAATCTGGTGATCAGGTGATTCAGTTAGCTGTAGTGTATTTAATATATATATATATATATATATATATATATATATATACAGTCAGACTGGTGTACTGTTTCTAATATACTTCAGGCAGGCAGTTGATTCAGTTAGCTGCAGTTAGCTGCAGTGTATTTAGCATATATATATATACATCCCGGCTTTGTATCCTGTGTAGCTAGATCTGACTGCAGGCCATTCCTGGTGTACGTATTCAAATACACTTTCAGGCAGGCAGGCCAGACAGGTTATTCAGTGATCTAAAATATATATATGCATAAAATATATATACAGTCTGCAACATGACTGCAGGCCATTGCTGGTGTATGTTTTCAAATACATTTTCAGGCAGGCAAGTGATTCAGTGATCTGCAGTGCATTGACCACTTAAGCCCCGGACCATTTTGCTGGCCAAAGACCAGAGCACTTTTTGTGATTCGGCACTGCGTCGCTTTAGCTGACAATTGCGTGGTTGTGCGACCTGGCTCCCAAACAAAATTGATATCCTTTTTTACCACAAATAGAGCTTTCTTTGGTGGTATTTGATCACCCCTGCGGTTTTTATTTTTTGCGCTATAAACAAAAAAAGAGCAACAATTTTGAAAAAAAAAAACACATTATTTTTTACATTTTGCTATAATAAATATCCCCCAAAAATATATAAAAAACATTTTTTTTCCTCAGTTTAGGCCGATATGTATTCTTCTACATATTTTTGGTAAAGAAAATCGTGTTTAATAAGCGTTTATTGATTGGTTTGCGCAAAAGTTATAGCGTTTACAAAATAAGGGATAGTTTTATGGCATTTTCATTAATTTATTTTTTACTAGTAATGGTGGCAATCTGTGATTTTTATCATGACTGCGACATTATGGCGGACACATCGGACATTTTTGGGACCATTGTCATTTATACAGCAATCAGTGCTATACAAATGCACTGATTCCGGTGTAAATGACACTGGCATTAAAGGGGTTAACCACAAGGGGGCTAGGGAGGGGTTAAGTGTGTCCTGGGGAGTGTTTCTAATTGTTAGGGGATGGGCTACGAATGACACTTCACTGATCATAGCTCCCGATCACAGGGAGCTATGATCAGTGACAGTGTCACTAGGCAGAACGGGGAGATGCTTGTTTACATTAGCATCTCCCCGTTAATCAGCTCCGTGAGACGATCGCTGGTATCCCCGTGGCGATTGAGTCCACGGGACCTGTGATCCGACTCACGGAGCTCCCGGCAGGACCACACTGCGGCAAATTCAAAGGGACATACCTATTTGTTAAGAAGATGTTTTTCCAGCTAGGGCATCACTTAAGAGAAGGCGACATCCCCAGATGGCAAAAGATGGCTACTAATGGTATGATGGACAAATAAGATGAAATATAAGATTATATATGTTTTAAAGTGGTTTATTAAATTACACAAGTTCTGTATATAAAAGATAGACCAAGTATGGGGACCAATGCTCGATAACAGTCCCCTATACCCCAACAAATACGAAAAACCCCCAAAAGCAAATAATTACCAAAACGACACAAAACATAAATAGACACACATATAACATAACAGACCACCTATATGTCAATATGCCATAATATATCTTTTATCACTATGCCAAAAATTGGCTTATAATTAAATGGCAGTAGGCAGATATGTGGTCTGGGGTAGCGGAGATCCAATAATTAGGGGAAAACATACCTATTTGCCCAGCCGTGCAATTCTGCCGTATATGTACATGCGGCGGTCGGCAAGTGGTTAAATATATATACAGTCTCCAACATATATATATATATATATATATATATCCACAGCATTCCAGTCTAGCCAAGCCTATATCTGTCTGCAGGCCATTGCTGGTGCCATTGCTCTTCAGTTTCCTTCACTACTTTTGAGGCTGCTTTGGCAAGAATTAGATCATTTGAGCATAACGCTCTCCTCGCTAAAGCGGGAATAAAATCTGCTTTTCAGCTACTTCCAGTTTCTTCTGAGTCTTTTTCTTCCCTAGGTAACCACTTTGATAGTAAGTTTTTCTTTGATAGCCGTTTTATCAATGGGATGCACTTTATCCTGTTCTTATTATTTATTTTTTCTTAATTTTTTTAATAAATTGTTTTTTACGAATATGGTTCTGATGGTATAGTACGCTATTTAGGTGACATTTTATTGCTAGATCTCACTGATTTTATTCTATTGTGGTGATTTATCATTTAATTTGTTTGGTATTTTTTAGCTCATTAGAAAATGTTTTTCCTGTTTAATATTTAGAATTTTGGGGCATGGATAAGTAAGTAATGATATTTATGTTGCCCACATTAAAAACTGAGAACATTTTTTTTTTTTTTTACTGTTTTCGGAAGAAGGTTTGAATCGAGGCTTACCGCTGATAAATGGGAAGAGTTTTTGAACTCTTATAATGGCTGATTGTTTTTACAAGCAGACTTTACTTTGGACAATGCTTTCCACCTATCAACTGGCACTGTGGATTCTAGAGGTTTTAAGGCCATTTGTGGTCATCGTTAGACATGTGCATTCATTTTCATCCGAATGCATTTTGTCCGAATTTTAGCTATTTTCGTTATCGTTTTAACAAACTATAACGAAAGTGCAGAATCTGAAAAACAAAAGATCCGACATAAAAAAATGTTTTACTTTCGTTTTTGTTGTGACAACAGTTCTATATAGATAGGAGATTCGACATGACGCTGACAATAACAATCTGTGTCTATCGAACCTGTGGTCGAATGTGCCTAACCTTAACTGTATTAGTCCAAGATCATTTCAGAAGACAGTCAATCTTAGCTGGTCCGTTTGTCAGAGAACCTGAATTATTTAGCAATTAAGCAAAAGCACAGCAGCAGAACAATAGTATCACGTACCTTACAGCGGAGTCCGGATGCTGGGGATGGCCTCGTGCACGGTTCCGGTCCAAACACCCCTGGTGGTGGGAACAGGGAGTGCTGGGGCACGAAAGGGTGCAAGTGCCTGCGGCTGGTAGACTGGTACTTGGAAGTACTGGTTCCTCTGAAGAGCTGGTGTTCACGTTGGTATCCAAGGCTGTGTGCAGTAACAGCCGAACAGATGGATGTAGGCACCGCGAGGTCAAGACAGGAAACAGGTCGGCAACTGGCTGGCAAACAAGGTACAAGGCAGAGGGCAAGTTCGTGGTCAAAAAGCAGGCAAGTAGGTCGGCAACTGGCTGGCAAACAAGGTACAAGGCAGAAGGCAAGTTCGTGGTCAAGGCAGGCAATAGGTTGGCAACAGGCAGGTGATAAGGTACCGAATCAGAGAGCAGAGCCGTAGTCCAGGGATCCAAGCTGAGGTCAAACCAAAGGAAGCAGTCAGTAAGCGGGGTCAATCCAGGAAGGGTAACAGGAAAACCAGGTGAATCAGGACCAAGGTAGGCAGGAACTTCAGGCAGGTATTCAGGAGATAAGACTGAAGACGATCCAGCACTGACACCATGTGAAGGCCCTGTTTATATAGGGCGCCTTGTGCTGGGATTGGTGGAGGTACGGGTCCGTGCGTGATTACGCGCACACGTTCGTGCTGACGTGGAAGTGCGTGCCCTCGTTCGTATTGACAAACGAGGGCGCGCACAGGTCAGCGTTGGTACGCGGGTACGCCCGCACGTTCGGTTTCGTTGAGAAGGCTGCGCATGGGTATTGGCGCTTGCCGAACGGAGATTAACCCCTACTGGACGAGGACGGGCATGGAACGCGTGAGTTCTCTGACATTGCCCCCTCCTTAGGGGCAGCCTCCGGATGCCTCTTTGAACCGAACCCTGGGAGCGGGAACGATGAAAAGCCTGTATAAGTCTCTGGGCATGAAGATTCGTTCTTGGTTCCCAGGAATTTTCTTCTGGGCCAAAACCTTTCCATTTAATTAAATATTGGTCCTCACCTTGCCGTTTTCTGTGATCCAGGATAGCTTCAATTTCAAATTCCTCTTCCCCATTCACTCGGATAGCCTCTGGAGGTCCCACTTCACGATCTGGAAAGGAATTTGGAACATCAGGTTTAAGTAGGGAGACATGAAACACCGGATGTATCCTGAATGAGGCAGGGAGTTCAAGTTCATAGGCCACTGGGTTGACCTTTCTCTTGACAGGGAAAGGGCCCAAGTATCTAGGTCCCAATTTCTTGGAGGGGCATGCTAGTTTTAAATTTGTAGTAGATAGCCACACACGATCTCCTACCTCCAAGTTCAATTCTCCCCTTCTCTTCTTGTCGAAGTATTTTTTGTCATCCTCCTGTGCTTTAGCAATAGTTTCCCTGAGCATCTGGTTGTTGGAGGAAAGGAAATCCAGTCTATCTTGAACAGCCGGTACAGAAGATTCGGGCACAAGTGCGGGTAGAAAGGAGGGATGAAATCCGTAGTTGGAGAAAAACGGTGATTGGTTTGTGGTGGAGTGGATGGAATTGTTAAAAGCAAATTCTGCCAAGGGAAGCAATGAGGCCCAATCCTCTTGGGAAAACGAGGAGAAGCAACGTAGGTATTGTTCCAACGTTTGGTTGGTACTTTCGGTCTGCCCGTTGGTCTGTGGATGGTAAGCTGAAGAGAGACTACATTTAATACCTAGTGCCTTGCATAACGACCTCCAAAACTTGGACGTGAACTGCACTCCACGGTCAGAGACGATGTCACTGGGGATTCCATGAAGTCTGACAATTTCTTTAATGAAGATCCTGGCGGTTTCAATTGCTGAAGGTGTCCCTTTCATGGGAATGAAATGTGCCATCCGAGAAAAGCGGTCTACCACCACAAAAATAGAAGAGAACCCTTTAGAGGGGGGAAGCTCCACAATAAAATCCATGGCGATTTTGTCCCATGGTCTCTCGGGAATAGACAGTGGTTTTAGCAGGCCCCATGATTTATTTTTACTGCTTTTATTTCTGAGACAAATCAGACAAGAGTTAACATAATTCCTGCAGTCCCTGGCCAGATTTGGCCACCAAAAGTGTCTCTGGATTAGATCCATAGTCTTGTGGCCCCCAAAGTGACCCGCCAGAGGATAGTCATGGCAGGCCTGTAAGACGGTGGTGCGTAGGTCTTGAGGGATAAAAATTTTATTGTTGAGCCAAAAAAAACCCATCCTTCTCCTGAAGGTTGATGCCCGGAGGTAATTGTGTTTCCACGGAAGCTTGGCGGAGCTGTGTCATGAAACTGGATTGGGTCAGGAGAAAATTCCCTGCTTGCAGGATAGTATCTGGTGGAGACGGGGTTTCAAGTTCTGTGAACATTCGGGATAAGGCATCTGGTTTAACGTTTTTAGATCCAGGGCGATAAGTAATATGAAAATTAAAACGGGAAAAGAAAAGAGCCCATCTGGCCTGTCGGGGTCTAAGGCGTCTGGCAGTTCTGAGGTATTCTAAATTTTTGTGATCTGTGAAGATCAGTATCGGATGTGCTGCCCCTTCCAGGAGATACCGCCATTCTTCCAGGGCCAGTTTTATTGCTAGGAGTTCTCGGTCACCTACGTCATAGTTCCTTTCTGATACACCTAGTTTCCTGGAAAAGAAAGCCACCGGGTGCATTAGAGACTTGGGTCCTTGGCGTTGAGACAGGATGGCTCCCACTGCACTCTCTGAAGCATCGACCTCCAGAGTGTAGGGTAATGCAGGGTCAGGGTGCTTCAGTACTGGAGCGGAGGTGAATGCCCTTTTTAATTGGTCAAAGGCGGTTTGGGCCGCTGAAGTCCACTGGAAGCGGCTTTGCTTCTTGGTGAGCTGAGTGATAGGTGCGATGATCTTGGAGAAGTTCCTGATGAATTTTCTATAAAAATTTGAGAACCCGACAAAACGTTGCACCCCCTTTTTGTCATTTGGAGGCGGCCAGGACATGATGGCAGAGACTTTCTGGGGATCCATGGCTACACCCCCAGTTGATATAACCAGGCCGAGGAAGTGAATGGTCTGGCGTTCGAATTCACATTTTTCGGCTTTTGCGTAAAGTCCATGTTGCCTTAATCTGCCCAGAACTTGCTTGACATGATCACGATGAATTTCTAGAGAGGTGGAGAATATCAGGATATCGTCCAGGTAGACGATTACAAAGGAATCTAGAAAGTCTCTGAAAATATTATTAACAAAATGCTGAAAAGTGGCCGGGGCGTTGCATAGTCCGAATGGCATGACTAAATATTCGAAGTGGCCAAAACGTGTTCGGAATGCTGTCTTCCATTCGTCACCCTTGCGTATTCTGATCAGGTTATAGGCCCCACGTAGGTCCAACTTCGTAAATATTTTTGCTGAGCGGAGTCTCTGAAATAATTCCGGGACTAGTGGAAGCGGGTACCGATTCTTAATTGTCACTTTATTCAGGTCCCTGTAATCCACACATGGGCGGAGTGAGTGATCTCTTTTTTCCACAAAGAATATTCCGGCTCCCGCTGGGGAGGAGGAATGTCGGATGAATCCCTTTTTGAGGTTCTCATCGATGTACTCCTTGAGGACCAGGAGTTCAGGTTCGGACAGGGGAAAGATCCGCCCGAAAGGGATTTCGGCCCCAGGTAGTAACTCAATCGGGCAGTCGTAGACCCGATGGGGAGGAAGGGTGTCTGCTTTCTGTTTATCGAACACGTCCAGGAAGTTGTGGTACACTGGTGGCACCAACTCTTTGAATTCAGAGTCCGTTTTTAGGCACCCAATAACTGGTGGAATCTGGTGGAAGGTCTTGAGACAGTTCTGTAGACAGTAAGAGGACTGAAAGGTCACCTCACCGGTGACCCAGTTGACCTGGGGATTGTGGGCCTGTAGCCAAGGCATTCCTAGGATGATAGGAAACAAAGGTGAGGAGATGACATCCAGACGGAGTAGCTCCTGGTGACCTGGTGGGATGCTGGTGAACAGGGGTTGTGTCTCCAGGGTAATAGGCCCGGACTTGATATTTGACCCATCTGCTAGCCGTATGGAGAGTTGATGCTGCTTAGGTGTTAATGGGATGTTATGTTGTAGAGCGAAGGCATGATCCACAAAGCAGCTACATGCGCCAGAGTCAATTATAGCCTGGACTTGGAGTATTTCTCCTGGGAGCTGTAAGGAAATAGGAACAGCGATGTGAGCGGCTTTTATTAGAGACAAGGCGAAAGGCACACGGGATGATGAATTGAACTTACGGATCTTATTCGGGCATGTGTTGGCGTAGTGCCCAGCTTCCCCACAGTAGAGGCAGAGGTTGTTCTGGCGACGCCGCTGTTTCTCCTCGGGTGATAATGGTGAGCGGAGTAGGCCGACTTGCATGGGCTCTGGTGCTCCTGGGTTGGCAGCAGGCACGTTGGAAACGGGAGTAGGAGGGTAGTTGGGACCCTTGGGTAACACCCATGTGGGGCGTGTCAAGCTGGACCTCTCGGACCTCCGCTCTCTTAAACGACGGTCTATCTGGATAGACAGCTGAATCAAATCCTCCAAAGAACTAGGGATTCCCACTCGGGCTAGCTCATCCTTCAGAGCTTCGGAGAGGCCTATGCGGAACTGATAGAGGAGTGCGGCGTCGTTCCAAGAGGTGTCGGAACTCCACCGCCTAAAGTCTGTTACGTAGTCCTCTACTGGCCGGCGCCCTTGTTGGAGGGCATGGAGGCTGGCCTCTGCTGTTGTGGTGCGCTGAGGATCATCATACAGCTTGGCCATTTCATCCAAAAATGAGTCCAGGGTATCCAGAAGAGGACTGGCTTGTTCCAACATACGGTGGGCCCAGGTCTGAGGCTCCCCTTGGAGTAGGGAGACTATGAACCCCACCTTAGTGCTCTCCAGGGAGAAGGTGCGGGGTTGTAGCAGGAAGTAGAGCCGACAGGCATTCCTGAAGGAGCGGAACTTACTGCGGTCCCCTGAAAACCGTTCCGGTGGGGGCACACGAGGTTCTGGGGGTGGCATCATTACTGTGGGTGCCGATGCAGAGGTTGCTGAGCCGGAAAACCGGGATGTCAGGGAGGCCTGATGAGTTGCAGAGCCCGGGGCCATGGATTCCACTCTCTGTTCTAGTTGATGATAGCCATCTCGCAGGCCCTGGACTGCCAGGGTAAGGGCCGACATCTGTTGGCACAAAGCTTCCAAAGGCGAGGCACCCCCTTCGGACTCCATTCTGGCTGGATCGTACTATCACGTACCTTACAGCGGAGTCCGGATGCTGGGGATGGCCTCGTGCATGGTTCCGGTCCAAACACCCCTGGTGGTGGGAACAGGGAGTGCCGGGGCACGAAAGGGTGCAAGTGCCTGCGGCTGGTAGACTGGTACTTGGAAGTACTGGTTCCTCTGAAGAGCTGGTGTTCACGTTGGTATCCAAGGCTGTGTGCAGTAACAGCCGAACAGATGGATGTAGGCACCGCGAGGTCAAGACAGGAAACAGGTCGGCAACTGGCTGGCAAACAAGGTACAAGGCAGAGGGCAAGTTCGTGGTCAAAAAGCAGGCAAGTAGGTCGGCAACTGGCTGGCAAACAAGGTACAAGGCAGAAGGCAAGTTCGTGGTCAAGGCAGGCAATAGGTTGGCAACAGGCAGGTGATAAGGTACCGAATCAGAGAGCAGAGCCGTAGTCCAGGGATCCAAGCTGAGGTCAAACCAAAGGAAGCAGTCAGTAAGCGGGGTCAATCCAGGAAGGGTAACAGGAAAACCAGGTGAATCAGGACCAAGGTAGGCAGGAACTTCAGGCAGGTATTCAGGAGATAAGACTGAAGACGATCCAGCACTGACACCATGTGAAGGCCCTGTTTATATAGGGCGCCTTGTGCTGGGATTGGTGGAGGTACGGGTCCGTGCGTGATTACGCGCACACGTTCGTGCTGACGTGGAAGTGCGTGCCCTCGTTCGTATTGACAAACGAGGGCGCGCACCGGTCAGCGTTGGTACGCGGGTACGCCCGCACGTTCGGTTTCGTTGAGAAGGCTGCGCATGGGTATTGGCGCTTGCCGAACGGAGATTAACCCCTACTGGACGAGGACGGGCATGGAACGCGTGAGTTCTCTGACAAATAGTGAAGCAAGCTACGGTTCAACCTAACTTTTTCATAATAATCTGCTGCTATTGTGTTAGTTTTGTGAACTTGATAGTGATACTAGTGTTGCTAGTGTTGTGATAGCCTCAGAGGCTGCCCGTGTTGTGAGGGGGGGGGGGGGGGGGGGGGGGGGGGGGTTATTATTATAGATTTTATATTATAGATTGAGATTCTATATAAATTCTATATACCCTATCTTGTTACCTGTCTGATCAGTGATCACTATCATCAGTCCATTTTCTGTTTGAACGATATACATTCAACATGAACGACAAAGATTCGACAAAGCAGCGAAAAACATACAAACGGTGAATCTTTGACTTATGGTGTCTGTCGAAAGTTCTAAGAAGATTTGGCGGAGCAGCTAAACTATATGGCCTCGTACAGTTTAGCTGCTCCGTCGAATCTTCTTTGAACATTCGACAGACACCATAAGCCTTCAATGACAGATTCGACCTTAATTAATTTGGATTTTCGGACGAATGCAATTTTTAACTAAAAACTAAATGAATAAAAAAGAATTTCGAGGGTGACTAAATAAATACATTTTTTGGACGAAAACAAAATTCCGAAACAAAATATTTCAGAGTGCACATGTCTAGTCATCATATATATGCAGGCTCTTGCCATAGTTCTTAGCGTAGAAAAAAGGAAACAAGGAATATTCTCCTGTAGAATTATTCCCTATCCATGTGGCTAATAGGGATGAGCTTTCTTTTCGAGTCCAACATGAGTTTGACTTGAACATCAGCTGTTCAATCGTTCACAGTTCGAACATTATGGGGCTTTTGCGCCAAATTCGAGCAGCGCGTCACGCCCCATAATGCACTGCGTCATCGCAGTGCATTGCTGGCTGGTGATTGGCCAAGCATGCACTATGACCCGCATGCTTTGGCCAATCACAGCGCCGTCAGCAAAGAGAGCCATAATTGGCTAAAGGCATGGTGCCTTTGGCCAATTATGGCTCAGGGGGTTAAGTCCACGCCCCACACTATATAAGGCCGTCTGCATGTTGACCCTGTGTAGTGTGTTGCTGGTGTTAGATTGAGCAGGCAGTCCATTCCTGGTGTACTGTTTCTAATCTGGTGATCAGGTGATTCAGTTAGCTGTAGTGTATTTAATATATATATATATATATATATATATATATATATATATATATATATATATATATATACAGTCAGACTGGTGTACTGTTTCTAATATACTTCAGGCAGGCAGTTGATTCAGTTAGCTGCAGTTAGCTGCAGTGTATTTAGCATATATATACATCCCGGCTTTGTATCCTGTGTAGCTAGATCTGACTGCAGGCCATTCCTGGTGTACGTATTCAAATACACTTTCAGGCAGGCAGGCCAGACAGGTTATTCAGTGATCTAAAATATATATATGCATAAAATATATATACAGTCTGCAACATGACTGCAGGCCATTGCTGGTGTATGTTTTCAAATACATTTTCAGGCAGGCAAGTGATTCAGTGATCTGCAGTGCATTGACCACTTAAGCCCCGGACCATTTTGCTGGCCAAAGACCAGAGCACTTTTTGTGATTCAGCACTGCGTCGCTTTAGCTGACAATTGCGTGGTTGTGCGACCTGGCTCCCAAACAAAATTGATATCCTTTTTTACCACAAATAGAGCTTTCTTTTGGTGGTATTTGATCACCCCTGCGGTTTTTATTTTTTGCGCTATAAACAAAAAAAGAGCAACAATTTTGAAAAAAAAAACACATTATTTTTTACATTTTGCTATAATAAATATCCCCCAAAATATATAAAAAAAAATTTTTTTTCCTCAGTTTAGGCCGATATGTATTCTTCTACATATTTTTGGTAAAGAAAATCGTGTTTAATAAGCGTTTATTGATTGGTTTGCGCAAAAGTTATAGCGTTTACAAAATAAGGGATAGTTTTATGGCATTTTCATTAATTTATTTTTTACTAGTAATGGTGGCAATCTGTGATTTTTATCATGACTGCGACATTATGGCGGACACATCGGACATTTTTGGGACCATTGTCATTTATACAGCAATCAGTGCTATACAAATGCACTGATTCCGGTGTAAATGACACTGGCATTAAAGGGGTTAACCACAAGGGGGCTAGGGAGGGGTTAAGTGTGTCCTGGGGAGTGTTTCTAATTGTTAGGGGATGGGCTACGAATGACACTTCACTGATCATAACTCCCGATCACAGGGAGCTATGATCAGTGACAGTGTCACTAGGCAGAACGGGGAGATGCTTGTTTACATTAGCATCTCCCCGTTAATCAGCTCCGTGAGACGATCGCTGGTATCCCCGTGGCGATTGAGTCCACGGGACCCGTGATCCGACTCACGGAGCTCCCGGCAGGACCACACTGCGGCAAATTCAAAGGGACATACCTATTTGTTAAGAAGATGTTTTTCCAGCTAGGGCATCACTTAAGAGAAGGCGACATCCCCAGATGGCAAAAGATGGCTACTAATGGTATGATGGACAAATAAGATGAAATATAAGATTATATATGTTTTAAAGTGGTTTAATAAATTACACAAGTTCTGTATATAAAAGATAGACCAAGTATGGGGACCAATGCTCGATAACAGTCCCCTATACCCCAACAAATACGAAAAACCCCCAAAAGCAAATAATTACCAAAACGACACAAAACATAAATAGACACACATATAACATAACAGACCACCTATATGTCAATATGCCATAATATATCTTTTATCACTATGCCAAAAATTGGCTTATAATTAAATGGCAGTAGGCAGATATGTGGTCTGGGGTAGCGGAGATCCAATAATTAGGGGAAAACATACCTATTTGCCCAGCCGTGCAATTCTGCCGTATATGTACATGCGGCGGTCGGCAAGTGGTTAAATATATATACAGTCTCCAACATATATATATATATATATATCCACAGCATTCCAGTCTAGCCAAGCCTATATCTGACTGCAGGCCATTGCTGGTGTATGTTTTCAAATACATTTTCAGGCAGGACGGCAAGTGATTCAGTAATCTGAAGTGCATTAAATATATATACAGTCTCCAACATATATATATCCACTGCATTCCAGTCTATATCTGACAGCAGGCCATTGCTGGTGTACGTTTTCAAATACACTTTCAGGCAGGCAGGCAAGTGATTCAGTGATCTGCAGTGCATTAAATATATATACTGTCTCCTACATATATATCCACTGCATTCTAGTCTAGCCAAGCCTATACCTGACTGCAGGCCATTCCTGGTGGACGTATTCAAAGACACTTTCAGGCAGGTGATTCAGTGATCTGCAGTGCATAAATATATATAAAAATATATAATATATATATATATATATATATATATATATATATATATATATGTATATATATATATTTATATATATACACAGTCTCCTACATATATATTCACTGCATTCTAGTCCAGCCAAGCCTATACCCGACTGCAGGCCATTCCTGGTGTAATTTTTCTAGTAAACTTCACATGAGCTTCACATGTGCAGGGCGCTGCTGACTTTTAAAAAGTTCTTTGGTGTGGGCCTTTTTTGGGACGTGTGCAGCAGATCGCACTGTTGCTGTTTGCAACATATGTCTGAAGTGTATCAAGCGTAGCCAAAACAGCAGCCGCTTTGGCACCACATGCTTGACCAGACATATGTCGAGCTCCCATGCAGTCCGTTGGCAAAAGTACTTAAAAGACCCACATCAAAGAACAAGGCGGACCTCTCCTTGCTCCTCATCAGCTGGGATCTCCAACCCCACTATACATTCAGTCCTCTCAGAGACCTGCACTGAGAGGAATGAAGGTGTAGATTTAGGTGTCCCAAGCACTTGCGGGCAATCTGCTAGCATTACACCTAAATCCGATTGTAGCAGGCAAATTTCCCTACCCCAGTTGCTAAACCTTTGAAAGAAATTTGGTCCCAGCCATCCACATGCTCAGCGGCTGAATGCTAGTTTGGCTAAATTGCTAGCATTCCAACTGCAGCCTTTTCAGCTGGTAGACTCTGCCCCCTTTCGAGAATTTGTGGAATGTGCGGTACCTCAGTGGCAGGTTCCCAAACGCCATTTTTTTTCTCGGAAGGCCATTCCGGCTCTCTACCGGCATGTGGAAGGCAATGTCTTGGCCTCGTTGGATAGGGCGATCAGCGGTAAGGTGCATATTACCGCTAACTCATTGTCCAGCAGGCATGGACAGGGACGTTACCTTTCTTTCTTTCATGGCGCACTGGGTAATCCTGCTGGCAGCTGGGAAGGATGCAGGACAGGGTGCAGTAATGTGGGAGCTTGTTCCACCACCACACCTCCAAAATGCTGGTAGTGGTGATTCTGCCACACCTCTCTCCTCCACCCCCTCCTTTTCTTCTTCCTCTATGGCCTCTTCCTGTGCAGATTTGTCCTTTGGAAACCAGCAGTGCTCCATAGGCATTCTAGGGGCTACGCAAGCACAAAAAGATGCCATGTGGTGCTTGAGTTGGTCTGCTTAGGGGACAGGAACCACACTGGGGCAGAGATTCTGGCAGCTCTGTAGAGGCAGGTTCAGAGGTGGTTGATGCCACGCCAGCTTCAGCCAGGAATGGTGGTTTGCGACAATGGCACCAACCTCCTCTCCGCCCTCCGACAGGGAGACTTGACCCAGGTTCCCTGTTTGGCTCACGTCCTTAATTTGGTGGTGCAGCGGTTCTTGTGGCAGGTGCCCGGGCTTACAGGATCTCCAGAGGCAGGCCAGGAAAGTCTGTGGGCATTTCCGCCAGTCATATAGAGCCAGTGCTCGGCTGGCTGACCTTCAAAAGGAATGCAACCTGCCCAAGAACCGCCTCATCTGTGACATGCCCACCAGGGGGAACGCAACGTTGGCAATGCTGCAGCGGCTGCACATGCAGCAGAATGGCCATCAATGAGTACCTGTGCGAGTATGGCACCAGGACAGTGTCAGGGGAGCTTGGCTTTTTTTTGCCATGCCAGTGGCTAATAATCAAGTATGCATGCACTGTTCTGTCACCATTTGAGGAGGCCACGAGGAGGGTGAGCAGTGACAGTGCATGCATCAGTGATACTGTCCCTCTTGTCTTCCTGTTGGAGCACACGCTGCATGGAATAATGGACAGGGCACTTGAGGCAGAACAGAGGGAGGAAGAGGGAGGAAGAGGAGGACTTCCTTACCTCTCAAGGCCCCCTTTATCCAGACAGTATACCTGCAGGCCCGCCTATCACACAGGAGGAGGAGGAGGAGGAGGAGGATTGTGTCAGCATGGAGGTGGAGCCTGGCACTCAGCAGCAGTCTTCAATGGATCGTTTTTAGTCCCCAGAAACCCATGGACTTGTACGTGGCTGGGAGGAGGTGGCTGCGGATCATGTCGTCCTTAATGACCCAGAGGACTCCGGACCGAATGCCTCAGCAAACCTATGCTGCATGGCCTCCCTGATCCTGCAAAGCCTGCGAAAGGACCCTCGGATTCGTGGTATCAAGGAGAGGGATCAGTACTGGCTGGCAACCCTTCTTGATCCACGTTACAAGGGTAAGGTTGCAGAACTTATCCAGCCTTCGCAGAGGGAGCAGAGGATGAAACATCTTCGGGATGCCTTGCAGAAAGGTTTGTGCAATGCCTTTTCAGAGCCTGGGAGGTTGCAATTTCCTGGTCCTCCTGGACAACGTGTTGCTGAGGCTTCAGTCAGTCACAGAAGGAGTGGTGGAGAAGGTGGCCGTCTGACCAATGCGTTCAGACAATTTTTTTAGTCCGCAGCCCCAAGGTCTGATCGGTTCCAGCAACCATCGCAGCGTCTGATTTACATGGTGCAGGAATACCTTGGGGCAAGATCAGACTTGGAGACCTTTCCAACGAAAATCCACTGGGTTACTGGGTCTTGAGGATGGATCACTGGCCAGAGCTTGCATAGTATGCAATTGAGCTACTGGCCTGTCCTGCATCCAGCGTTCTATCTGAACGCATATTCAGTGCTGCTGGAGGCTTTGTAACCGATCACAGAGTGCGCCTGTACACAGACTCGGTTGATCGGCTCACCTTCATAAAAATGAATCAGTCTTGGATAACCAGCTACTAAGCACACGAATGCTGATGTAACCAATTCATTTTTTTATGAATGTGAGATCCCTTAAAGACTGCCTATGCTGATGCTGAGTGACTATCCTGTTATGCTGAGTGACTATCCTATTCCTCCTCAATGTTCATGTTGATAGCTTCTAAGAACATTTTTGGTTCTGGGCACCACCACCAGTGCCTAAAGCCCAATTTTTTCTGCCCCTGTTTAACAGGGGCGTGTAATTACAATTTTTGCTGTAATATTTTTCAGCAGGGCTCGTTCCTATGCTCAACTACAGTATCTGTGAGGGGTTGCAGTGTTGTGGCACCACCACCAGTGCCTAAAGCCCAATTTTTCTGCCGCTGTTTAACAGGGCACGTAATTAAAATTTTTGATCTAATATTTCACAGCAGGGCCCGTTCCTGTGCCCACCAAGAGTAACTTTGAGGGCTTACAGTGTTGTGGCAACACCACCACCAAAGGCCCAATTTTTCTGACCCTGTTCAACAGGGGCATGAAATTACAATTCTTGATATAATATTTCACAGCAGGGCCCGTTCCAGTGCCCACCAAGAGTAACTGTGAGGGCTTACCTGGTACCACCAAAACCTAAGGCCCAAATTTCTGCAGAGTATATAGGGCAGGCCATATAGTATATACAGGCGGTCCCCTACTTTCAAACATCCGACTTACAAACGACTCCTACTTACAAATGGAGGGAGACAACAGGAAGTGAGAGGAACTCTACCCCTAGGAAGGGAAATTCTCTCCTGTAAGCGTTAATATGTGAAAAAGGTGTCTCCACTGATGCTTTATTATCACCAATCCTTGTTTCCCTAAAAAACCCACATTTTCAAAATCCAAATGTCATTGGGACAGAAAGTGAGGTTAAATCTTCTGAAAAGGGGCACAGACAGCAAAACAAATGTTACAGGGGTGATGATAACCCTTCCCTATGTTATCCAAAAAGCTTAAAAATAGATTTTTTGGCTGGAGCTACACTTAAAAAATGTACCTGTTCCAAATTACAAACAGATTCAACTTAAGAACAAACCTACAGTCCCTATCTTGTTTGGACCGCCTGTATACTGCTGTTCAGAGTATATAGGGCCTGGGGGCCCCACGCCTTTTCTTTTTTTAATTTGGGTGCAGGGTTCCCCTTAATATCCATACAAGACCCAAAGGGCCTGGTAATGGGCTGGGGGGTTACCCATGCCGTTTTTCTCAATAATTTTCATCCATATCGCCGGGACCCGACATTACATTACATTACAGCCGCAAGCAGTTTTAAATGACTTTTATTCCTTTAGAAATGTCATTTTGTGCAGGGACTGTTCTAAACACGGGAAACACGCGCCAGTTTACAGGCATACTATAGACACCCCCCAGGTACGATATTTAAAGGAATATTTCACTTTTATTTTTTTCACTTTAAGCATCATTAAAATCACATGTCCCCTGGGGCAGGTCCCGGGTCCCCAAACCCTTTTTAGGACAATTACTTGCATATTAGCCTTTAAAATTCACACTTTTTTTTTTTTGCATAGATACATGTCCCCTGGGGCAGGACCCGGGTCCCCAAACCCTTTTTGGGGACAATAACTTGCATATTAGCCTTTAAAATTCACACTTTTGATTTCTCACGTTCGAGTCCCATAGACTTTAACATGGTGTGTTGAATGTTTCGCGCAAACTTTGGTCCGTTCGCATGTTCTGGATGCGAACCGAACATGGGGGGTGTTCGGCTCATAAAAACCCAGAAAGTCAGCACAGTGATGGTGGGAACCCCTCATAATGATAATGAAAATTCGTAATTGTTACGAAAAGTCAACGGACCTAAAAGTTAAAACCCCAGGAAGTCAGTTTCTAAGTTTCTATGCTTACGAATACAAAATACGAAATTTCGTTAACGAATTCTGAATTTCCGATCCAAATTAAGAGAATTGTGACTGGTGTTTTGTTCACCAATCAGAGGAAGTCAGCACAGCACAGGGATGGTGGGAACCCCTCACAATGGGCACAGCGGGTGTACACTTAGACCCGGGAACTCAGCACAGGGATGGTGGGAACCCCTCATAATGGACAAACAGCAGGTGTACAGACCTGGGAACTCAGCACAGGGATGGTGGGGACCCCTCATAATGATAAATTCATCATAACGAACATTCTTAATTCTTACGAAAAGTTAAACCTAAAAGTTAAAATCCCAGGAAGTCAGCAAAGCACAGGGATGGTGGGAACCCCAAATAATGATAAATTTATCATAACGAACTTTCGTTATTTTAACGAAAAGTTTACGAATCTAACGAAAATTCTTTTTACAATTTTTTTTTCCGGACGAAACTAAACACATTTTTTGACGGCGCCCATGTCTAGTCGCCTCCCCCCCCCCACCCATTTCACTGATGCTCTGGTTCAAACTACCACAGCCAAAGGTCTTATTTCAGAAGCTTAACTGACTCTTCTAGATATATTCCTAATAAAGTTTCCTTAAGCTTGTAGGATGAAATGGGAAAATAAGCAACCATGTTCTGTTTTGCTGTCTTCCTGTACACATTATGTTAATACCTTTCTTTTATAAGTAAATGGGATGTTTTCGTGCTACACTGTTCCTTATGCTGGATACCATCTGTCCTGATTCCATTCGAGTTTTGAGCAGCATTTTCCAAGACCTCCCATATATTGTTTATTGTGTACAATTGGTGGAAGAACACTGAAGAATAACACTGAGGAAGGACATAGCTTTGGATAATACTGTACTTATGCTTTGCTAGGCACTTATTTTGGGTATTCAAAATTGCTTTTTATATTTATGCGCTAAAGTTTGACATTGCAACACATTTTTGTATCTATTATAAAAGCATATGCATTCAGTCAGATAAAAAAAAGTCCCTCCTACAGGACGGTAGAGTAGAGCCAGTGGTCACCTGAAGTATACCGGATAATGCAGGATACACAGCTGGGCCAAAGACTCTAGGAATCATCAGTAACACTTGGCAAAGGTATGTGCAGGAGACGGTAGGGGAAGCCAGGTCGGGGGTCAAACACTGTAGATCTGACAGGAAGAAGAGGCAAGTGGCAGGAACAGGGTCAAGCCAAGGTCAAATACAGGAAGGCAGGCCAGGAACAGGTAGCAGTGTCCTCAATAGTGTCCTCAATGCTGAGAAATACAGGCAGATACTTATCCATCATGCTATAGCATTAGGGAGGTGTGTGATTGTCCCCAAATATATTCTGCATCTGTACAATGGCCCCAAACATAAAAAACTATCTTCAGCGTAAAGAACAGCAAGGGGACCTGAAAGTGATGGTTTGGCCCCCACAGAACCCTGATATCAACATCATTGAGCCTGTCTGGGATTACATGAAGAGACAGTTTATATCCACAGAAGATCTGTGGGTTAGTTCTCCAAGGTGCTTGGAATAACCTACCTGCCGAGTTCATAGAAATATGACAGGGAGTGTCTCAAACTTTCTCCATCCAAACATATCTGCTCAAAACGCGATAGTCTCTGTATTTCCGGATATATTTTACCTTTTGAGCGGATATAAGCTCCTAGCTGCATTACTCTAAAATAGCCTAGATCTGATGATAATTCTCTTTCTATCTCCCCTCTAGTCATTAGACAATTACCCCTTGCAAAGTGTATGATCCTATTTCTCCCCTTTCGTCTTACGTCATCAAATCTCCGGTCTAACATGCCTGTTTAAAATCTGGCGTACCTAATATCGGAGTCATAGGGCTTGGGCCTATTGATATGTTTGTCTTTTTAAAGATTCTTGTGATTGTACTTAGGGTTGTGAATATTAGTGGATGTTTCCTAACTGCCATTGGAATATCCTTTCCTGCTATCCATGCCATCCCTTCCAGGGGAATCTCACTTGATATTTGTTCCATTTTTACCCATGGCTTCTTTTCTCTGACACACCACTCCATTACTCTAGCTAATTGTGAGGCTTCCTGATATCTAACTGGGTCCGGGAAGCCAATCCCTCCTTTTTCTTTGGGGAGGACTAAAATGGTTCTCCATACTCTTGCTGGCTTCCCGGCCCAGATAAACCTCAGGAATTTTGAATGGAGTTCTCGCATAAAACTTAGGGGGATCTTTATTGGTATGGTTTGAAGCAAATAAAGAAGCCTTGGCATCACGTTCATCTTTATGATATTTGTCCTCCCAAACCATGTAAAGACCTCTCTATCCCATCTTTGTAAGTCTGATTTAATTCGTTTTAACATTGGGGCATAGTTTAATTCAAATATCCTACTTAATTTTTTTGGTATTTTCGTCCCCAGATAGCTTATATAGGATTCTGTCCACCTAAAATTAAACTGTGTCGTTATCTGGTGTGCCAACGCTGCATTCATTTCCATCCCCATGGCCTCCGATTTACTGTAGTTCACCTTAAAATTTGCTCTCTCTCCATATTGCTGTAGCTCCCACAGAAGAGGTGGCAGGGATATAACTGGCAAGATTATAAAAAAAAATCAAATCATCAGTGTATGCCACTAACTTATATTCCTCCGTTTCTGTCTTTATGCCTCTAATATTAGGGTTCGCACGTATCTTTCTTTAAAATGGCTCCATTGTAAGAATAAAAATAATGGGAGACAGTGGGCAACCCTGGCACGTTCCATTTTGGATACGAAGTGGCTCAGAGATTCTATCATTCACCTTCACCCTCGCAGTCGGTACTGAATATAAATTTTGGAACCATCTCAGCATTCCCTCCCCCAAGCCGATGTGTTGCAGGGTGGCCCTTAAAAACACCCAATCAACCCTATCGAATGCTTTTTCGGCATCTGCTGATATTAATGTTAGGGGTTTCTATTGCTTTTGTGACCAATAGATGGCGTTTACCACTCGTTGTGTGTTCTCCCTCCCCTCCCTCCCAGCCGTAAACCCTACTTGGTCAGGATGTATCAATGACGGGATATGCTCCACTAATCTACTGGCTAGAATCTTTGAAAAGATTTTTAAATCCACATTTAGTAAAGATATCGGCCGATAGCTGGAGCACTGAGATGGATCCTTCCCTTCCTTCGGAATCACTGCTATATGTGCTAGCAGTATCTCCTCCGGTATCTTCTGTCCCTCCCTCAATGAATTAAAGGCTGCTATAAATCTCGGAGCCAATTTCTCAACAAAAACTTTATAGTATGCCAGGGTATACCCATCTGGGCCCGGTGCTTTCCCAGTTTCATAAGATTCAGGGCTCTCTTAAATTCCTCTATTGTTATCGGTACATCTAGATCTCGTACTATCTCCTCTGTCAACTTCGGCATTCCTGAAGTTTGCAGGTATTCCCTCGCTGCCTCCCATTTATTCTCACTTCTTTCTGGGGTGGGTGGTCCCTCTAATTGGTATAGACCCTCGTAGTACTCCTTAAAAGTCTGCGCCATTTTCTGTGAGGAGTTAACCATCTCTCCTCTCTGTGTTTTAATACCTGTTATTTGCGCCTGTGTATTATTTTCTTTAAGGGCCTTTGCTAACATCCTACTCGGCTTGTTCCCAAATTCGTAAAATGTCTGTCTGTTCCGTTTTATCTTTGCTTTGGCCTGTTCAATAAGCACGGAATTTAGTTTTTCCCGTAGGTAAATTAGTTTCTCCTCTATATGCTGTGCCTGGGATTTTTTGTGTACCAACTCTAATTCTCTGATATTTTCAAGTAAGGCCTCTATCTGATCATTTAACTTCTTTTTTCTATGTGTTCCTAAGGAGATAAATACCCCTCTCATCACACACTTATGTGTTTCCCATAAGCAAAATGGTGTAGTTTCTTCCATCTCATTGGTTTGGAAGAAAGAATCCATTTCCTGATTAAATTTTTTTTCATATTCCTTATCCTTTAAAAGGGATTCATTCATCTTCCACTGCCATTCACGACGATCCACTTCACCTAGGTCCATCTCACAGTTTGTCGGCGCATGGTCCGACAATGTAAATGAGCCTATATCCGCCTTTACCAATGATGTTATTCCTGTCTGTGATATCAGAATATAGTCAATTCGAGTGTATGATTTATATTTCGCCGAGAAGAACGTATAATCTTTTTCTTGGGTATGTAATATCCTCCATGTATCTACCATCTTCATATCGTTGTATAGTAATTTTTTTATTTTTCGCAATTTTATATATGCCATATGAGAAGCCCCTCTAAACATGTCGATCAGAGGGTCCAAAGCCACATTTAAATTGCCGCCTATTATCAGCAATCCCTCCTTATGCTGCTGAATCGTCTGAAGACTAGCTTCAAGATAATTGACCTGACCCTCGTTTGGAAGATACATGTTTACTAATGTAACCTTTTGCTGGCCTATTAGTCCCTTCACGATTAAAAGGCGACCCTCCTCATCATTTATTACTTTAAGTTCCTTCCATGGTATCTGTTTTGCCACAATAATAGATACTCCATTTGATTTGGAAGTCCTTGATGCCCCATGGTATACCGTGGAGAATCTGTGACTTCCTAGTTTTGGTATTTTATCTCTTCTAAAGTGTGTCTCTTGTAAGAAAGCAATCTATGTCTTCAATCTTCCCAGTTCGGCCAGCAACCTGATCCATTTTTCCGGGATATTGAGTCCCTTAACATTGTAAGAGGTAAACTTTATTCCAATCATTATTTACTCTCTCAAGGGGTTACTGGAGAGAAGACCCCCCGGGGAGGGAAGAGAGGAGAGAGAAGAAGAGAAACAAAAAAAAAATCACTTATCCTACTCTACTCTCGGGGCTAGTTCAACTGGTGCGACTTTTCGGTACCGTTAACCACCCCCTCACAGAGCAGCAAAAAAAAAAAAAAAAAACCTTTTAAACGTCTCCGACTTATCCTCCACCCGGAGGAGAGACGTTTATTATGGGGGAAATGTCCCCAAGCATGAGGAGAATCAGAGAAAACATATCAGCAGCTGCACACCCTCCTAATACAATCATGTATAATCATCTTGATAGAGATCACCATATTACAATTCTACATTCTTATACGTGTCGTAAAACTATAACCTGTGTCGATCAATTTTTTTTTTTTTTATAATATATTACAGCAGTATTTTTTCATTCCAATTCAAATCTTCATATTTTGCATTTTTCATTTACCCCTTTACCATTATCAAAGCAACAGCATTTAACCCCCCCCCCAACACCCCACCTCTTCCCTCCCCTTCCCTTCCCCCCCAACACGGTTCTATCTTTCTATGGATATTCCTTGTTGGCCTCCTTTAATAAGCATATTTATCTCTTTCAGCAGGATAATGCGCCCTGCCACACTGCAAAAATTGTTTAAGCATGGTTTGAGAAACACAACAAAAAGCTTGAGGTGTTGACTTGTCCTCCTAATTCTTCAGATCTAAATCTAATCAAGCACCTGTGGGATGTACTCACAAATTACAGGACTTCTGCTACTGATGGCTTGGTGCCAGACACCACAGCTATCAGGGAAATGGCCGTTACTTTTTTTTACAATTCTCCATAGAAAGGCAGTTTAAAATTCTCTGATGGCCTGAGGTATTCATTTTTGTTATCTTGAGAAAATCCACATAGCCCGAGCCTTCCCTGCTCAACACAAATTATGACTGAATAGAGAACTGACATCAATGTTGTTAACCACCTGATTACTTTGCACTTAAACCCCCCTCGTGTCCAGACCAATTTTCAGCTTTTGGCGCTGACGCACTTTGAATGACAATTGCGCGGTCATACAACACTGTACCCAAATTTAATTTTTATCATTTTTTTCCCACAAATAGAGCTTTCTTTTGGTGGTATTTAATCACAGCTGGGGTTTTTATTTTTTGCTAAACAAACAAAAAAAGATGGAAAATTTAAAAAAAATAAAAAATCATGTTTAATAGTTTGTTATAAAATTTTGCAAACAGGTAATTTTTCTGCTTCATTGATATGCGCTGATGAGGCGGCACTGGTGGGCACTGATAGGCTGCACTGGTGGGCACTGATAGGCTGCACTGGTGGGGACAGATAAGTCGGTACTGATGGGGACAGCAAAGATGGCACTGATGGGCACGGGTGGGTGGCACGGATGGGTGGCACGGATGGGTGGCACGGATGGGCACTGATGGATGACACTGATGGGCACTGATGGGTGGCACTGATGGGTGGCACTGATGGGCACTGGTAGGTGACAGATGAGCACTGGTAGGTGACACAGATGAGCACTGGCAGGTGACACTGATGTGCAGCACTGGCACTGTGGGCACTGAGAGATGGCACTGTGGGCACTGAGAGATGGCAGTGTGGGCACTGAGAGATGGCAGTGTGGGCACTGGTAGGCAGCACTTTAATGGGGCAAAGGTGGGCACAATGGATTGGGCACATTGTATTGAGAGGGACTGATGTCCCTCTCACTGCCGCCGGTGATCGGCTTTTTTTTTTTTTCTCCTCGCGCTATCAGCGCGAGGAGGAAAAAAAGCCGATTACCGGCTCTGTTATGATCACATGATCAGCTGTCATTGGCTGACAGCTGATCACGTGGTTAGGGATCGACCCCTTACTCGGATCTGTGATCCAGCGAGTCTCACAGACTCGCTGATCACAGAGCGCGCCGCGCTCGCCCTTCAGGGGGCGCGCAGGCAGCTCGTGGCCGGGACGACGTCAATAGACGTCGTCCCGGCACAATAGATCCGCGCTGTAGCCGTCATTTGGCTATAGCGCGGATCTCAGGTAGTTAAATGTGACCAGTTTATTCTACCTTAGTTTTTTTTAAGTAGTGATGCTGATCACTCTCTCTGATATACAAATAGCCACAAAAGGGGAAATTTACAAATCTGCAGATAAAAAACAATGATGATCAATGGCATATGAAAGAATCGGCATGTAAAAATGTGAAAATAATCTCAAATACTACATGTGGGAAGCTATGCAAAAATAGATGTGTAGTTATTGAATGCGCACCATCTCTTCCAGATTTTCACAGCGTTACTGTCTCTTGGTCTTAAGGCTGTGCACTTTACAAGGGAATTTGCTCCAGATCTTTGTAAATCAGATTAAGCTTTGCCGACTTTCATTATCCAAGCATGTGCAAGCAAAAATATTTATTTAAATTTTTTTAATTTTCCTAGCCATTGTTTGGGTATTCTTCGAAAGTTCACCACTTTCACTCAACTCTGGGGCAAACTCCCTTGCAAAGGGCAACTTCTGCAAAGTTATCATCTTATTTTGCCTTTAGTAAATCAACCACTCAGTAATCACACCGATTGCACTGAACTCTCTTCCTCCTATAATCAGATCTAAATTTCTCTGCCTGCTGCCAATACAGTACAGGCATTTATATAGATAAGCTTATAGGAACAATCCACCATACACTGATTCTCCAGCTTTGTTGCTCCTCTGTAAATACCCAGTCCTTCTGCATATGCAGGGGCATATGAGCTTTACCCATGATGCAGTATGCATTGGCCTGGGCAGATAATTACCAGACCTGAACACTGTCATGTGAGCAGGAGGAGTTTTTTTTTTTTGGACTTTCACAGATAAATAGAAAAATAAGTTTGTGATCTAAAAAAAAAAAAAAGGAAGAACACAATAGCTAACAAATACATTTTTTTTTTTATATTTGAGCAGGAGGAGTTTTTTTCTTTCGTGAACTTCCACTTATAAATAGAAAAATATGTTTGTGTTTTAAAAAAAGAAAAAAGGAAAAAAAAAAAGAAGAACACATTAGTTAACAAACAAGTGTTGTTTTTTTTTTTTTTTTTGTAATTGCCTACAGTTATTCTTTAATACACATTCCTGTGTCATTGACAGCCATACACAAATTTATGTGAACTAAAATGACCCTAAATGTCATTATAATATTTATTGACTCTTTAAGCTATTAATGTATAAGTCGATTTTTTGGCACTTTTCCATTTATTTAGACATTCAGTCAAGCTCCTGAGGAAGCGCTCTATTAGCGCAAAACTAGTTGAGCAGAAACTAAGACACTCCAGGTTGGAACAGTCCACGAGCGATAGTCATCAGATAGATCTCATTGTGTCCTCTGTTAGGTCACCTTGTATCTGGGTAACCAATCAACCTTATGGGTGTTATTGGTTCATATTTTCTTTTTTTCCTTTCTGTTACTTTGCATAACATTGTCAAAATAAAGATATACACGTTTTTAATTTTAATATTTGTGCCTGAAAGGGATGCATATTCTCTTCCATAGAAACTCCTCTGTAAATACCCAGTCCTTCTGCTTATGTAGGGGCATATGAGCTTCACCCATGACGCAGTATGCATTGGCCTGGGCAGATAATTACCAGACCTGAACACTGTCATGTGAGCAGGAAGGAGTTTTTTTTTTTTGGACTTTCACAGATAAATAGAAAAATAAGTTTGTGATCTAAAAAAAAAAAAAAAAGGAAGAACACAATAGCTAACAAATACATTTTTTTTTTAATATTTGCCCAGAGTTATTCTTTAAATTCTTTATTAACTTTTTTAATTCTACTATTTCTATAGTATTTGATAATATATATATATATTTTTTTTTTTTACAGTAACATTCTGGTATTTCACATTCAACTGGCAGTATGTTTTCTGCCATTTCTACTGATACATTATATTTGCACAGTATAAATACTGTATACATTTCAAGTGAAATTTAAACTGCTTGAATCATTTCTGTTGTTTCTTCACGTGCTTTATATTTTTACAGTTTGATTACTCTATCAATTTCTTTTCTACAACTCCTACAAAATCGAAGACATCTGTAGTTCTGTCTAAAAAAAAAAAAAAAAACAACAAAACTCCTGGCATTTAAATAGTTTCAGAATAAACACTCAGTCACTACAGATAGATACATGTGGTGATTGAATACACTGATGGTGTGGAATGATACATTTGCCATAAATACAGAACTAAATACCCTTTCCGTGGTCTTTGTATAGTAGCCAGAATAAATGATGGCACAGTGAATAGTCAATGTATACATAATTTTTCTTCATGATTTTTTTGGTGATGACTGATTTGTCGATGTTTCTGTGCTGTTTTCAGGTATGGTTTCCGTAATGATGGTGGCAATTGTATTATGTTTTGGTCCATTGGTCCTATGACAGGGCAGAGTTGAGTTATGTTCTCCTGCTGCCTGGTTGCCTTGGTAATTGCTGTAGGTCACTACGATGCTGGGTATTCGTGATGCTGCTACACGGGAGATAGGATCTCCCTTTCTTTGTCCAAAGCCATTCAAACTTCTACCTGTCTTTAATGTGAAAGGAGAACATAAGGTTTGTCAGTATAGAAAGCACATTTGTAATTAGATTTATAAGCTGCAAAATGGCGAAACTGTAGGTCGTTTTAATGACTAAATAATAGCAAATGTAACACTCTGAAATATGCAAACACAGATTTTTTTCATTTGTGAATGTGATTTATAAATGTTTATGTTTGATCTTAAAGAGGGCCTGAACTGAGAAAATTGTGTAACGGGTATTGCTTGTGATCTCCCTGCAGTTGATCTTTTCCATCTAAATTACCTATCCTTTTACACACTAAAGTCAACTAGACTGTTCACTTTGCAAGGGTGCTCTGCTGAATTCCATAATCCAATAATGTGCAAGCAAAATCTTTTTTTTTTTTTTTTTTTTCCCTGCAAATGATTGTATATCCTTTGCAAAGTGAAATTACACCACATTCACTAAGCTCTTGGGAAAATAGAGAGCAGCCCCTTTGCCTTCATAAAAATCAACTCCTGTATCCCTGTGTACAGTTGGCCAACTTAGTAGAGGCGCAGGGTTTTGCTTCCTCTTATTAGAGTTGGCCCCCTGATGACTGGTGATCTTATGATTTCCTGCTACATCTTCATGCTGAAGATGTAGCAGGAAAGGCAGAGGAAGCACGACTCTACAGAATGAGTAAAGCAGAAGCAAGAAAATCCTTGCAAGGCAGATTCTCAGACACAGCTTTCACTTATGCAAGAAGTGAGCAGTACAGTAGTGGTCTTACCAAATCTCACTCTTATGAGACTAGCAGTCAGAGGCAGCAATGCCTTAGATCAGGGGTGTCCAACTCAATTTCATTGCAGGGCCGCATCAGCATTATGGTTACGCTCGAAGGGCTGGTTGTATCGGTAAGACTATATAAAGTTATGCAGGGCTTTTTTTTTTCTCAGAGAATAGGTGCAGGAACTTCACCACTCCCCCACTGAACCACACTGAACAATTGGTGTGACCAAATTGCACTAACAGTGGGTGGATCTTAAAGGGGTAATAAATAACAGGAGTGTGTTATGTGCAGAGCTCAGGGATTTGCTACGTGTGAGTGCAGAGTGTTCAAGAATCAGCTGTCTTTCACAGGCTGTTAACATCTCAGTTCCACCCCTCCCCCTGGGTGTGAGAGCCACATGAGATGGCTTAAAGGGGCGGATTCAACCTGCAGGCCTTGTGTTCTACACATGTGCCTTAAATGATCTCACACTTCAAATATACAGCTAATGCCACAGGAGTATAAATCTGACAGTTCACACTGAAATAATAGGATGCAGACTAATGCCCTGTACACCCGATCGGACATTCCGAGAACAAAATCCATTGGATTTTTTCAGACGGATGTTGGCTCAAACTTGCATACACACGGTCGCACAAAGTTGGTCGGAAATTCCGAATGTCAAGAATGCGGTGACGTACAACACATATGACGAGCCGAGAAAAAATTAAGTTTAATAGGTAGTGCTGCTCTTCTGCTTGATTCCGAGCATGCGTGGCACTTTGTGCATTGGAATTGTGTACACACGATCGAAATTTCTGACAACGGATTTTGTTGTTGGAGAATTTTAGATCCAGCTCTCAAACTTTGTGTGTCGAAAATTCAGATGGAAAAAGTGCGATGGAGCCTACACACGGTCGGAACATTTTCCGTCGGAAAGTCTGATCGTGTGTACGGGGCATAAGATTTACAAAGATACAAGGAGAAGTCACGGCAGAGTTACGTATATTGCCACAGTAAGTGTGATTAAAGAAGTCCCGTCTAAGGCGGAAACAATGACAGATATTTTAAGAAAAAGCTGACCCTTTGTAAGTAGAGGTGGCATCTGGATGCTGCAAAAATGATGTTTTATGGTACATGATGGACAAAGTTATGATACACTTTGGTGTTGATTTACTAAAGTCAAATAGACTCTGCGCTTTGCAAGTGCAGGTATACCCATTTTCTCCAGTGCTTAGTGAATGTGGTAAAACTTCACTTTGTAAAGAATAACCAATCAGGTGCAAGGAGAATAAAAAAACTGCATTTCTGCTTGCACATGATTGGATGATGGGAATCAGCAGAGCTTTACCACATTCACTTTTCAGTTCTGGGGAAAATGAGTGCAAAATGCACAGTCTATTTGCCTTTATTAAATCAAACCCTTTGTCCAGATCAATCTGCTTTTTTGTTTTCGTTTATTCAGAACAGAGATACACTTTTTTTTTATAATACTGCCCAAAATTTATCCAATAACACCCTTCTGTCAATTGGTCCTTATTTTAAGACCTTAAATATGTATATAATTATAATTATGAATATAATTTCAAGCAATCCAAAGCTTCAAAAGATTTACTTGGAAGTTAATTTTGGGTCCTCTACCTAGACTAGACATTTATGATTTAACACATACTTACTGCAAGAGGAGAACTGCGATCAGATGGGCCAATTTCTACCAAAGATATGTCATCTGCATCTATGGAGGTCTAGAACATATTTAAAAAAAGTAATTTTTAGTGTTTATAAACAATAACTGCATTACAATAAGAAATAAAAAATAATTAAAAATACAACCCAAGCATTATTGAGGTATAAATGGTAACATAATTTGAAAATAAATGGTATGGCACACATGCATAAAAGCAAAGATTGTGTAAAACTTCTAATTATTGATTTTGTGGTGTCATAATAAATAGTATAACTATAAAACAAAGCAAAAAGTAAACACAGAATTTAAATTGAATGGTCAGCACCAACAATAAGAGGATGGGCAATAATGGAGAACTAAAATGTACCTTGTAACATAAAATTGTAAATAATATTTCAATTTGCACATTTACCTTCTCAAAAATTCCAGAATCATGACTTTTCAGCTTAGCTTTGGACATTATGTCACTGAGCTCAGTGGTGTCTTTGCCCATTTCATAGGAAACCTGCCTACTGGCTGGCCTGGAGTTCACACTACTAATGTCAGCTTCAGTATCAGTCCAGCCCTGTAATGAATATATTGGAAATCATCATACTGTTTTATGGGGTTCAGATCATTTTCCATGAAACAACTGGATGGGTGGCAAGGTGAAAATGGGAATGGACAATGTAAGGAATGTGTTGCCACAGGGGTCAGTCTACACCAAATTGCTATTTCTGTTATAAGTGGACACTGGTGGTCATTATGTATATCTTATAAGGTCTTCAACAGCAACATCTGCAAAGATTCTTATCTTAATCCCCCATGCTTTGGACATTTTCTTCTCTCGTTACAGCAAGGGAGAAATCGCCAATGAGGCAAGTAACATTCCTAGACTTTGTTGTAGCAGGTGGGCAAACCTGGATGTGTAAATTTCACCACTAGAGTTATATATAAATATGGCGGGAGATTCAAATCTCCAGAAATCTTATTTGTGTTGACTGACCCTTTAATACAATACAAGTGACTTTAAGGTTATTTGTAAAAACATAAAGCAAACTCTGGACTGCTATCAGGTAAAAAAAGAACCTGAGAAATCATATACATAAAAAAATCTAATCATATACATAAAAAGTTGACCATAAGCAGCACAATTTTAACAAAGGATTAGATACTGCTATGTGGTACTGAGACTCTGGTGTTCAACTATTAGTGTTTAGGTCATAGTATGACCTCTTGCGTTGTCAACTTGGGAGGTGGACAACTAGTTCTTTAACCACTTCAATACTGGGCACTTATACACCTTCCTGCCCAGACCAATTTTCAGCTTTCAGCGCTGTCGCACTTTGAATGACAATTGCGCTGTCATGCTACACTGTACCCAAACTAAACTTTTATAATTTTGTTCCCACAAATAGAGCTTTCTTTTGGTGGTATTTTTTTTTTGTTTGCTACAAAACGTTGTAAATAAGTACGTTTTCTCCTTCCATAAAGGGCACTGGGGGGCACGCAGCGGCTTATTATCCTGAAAGACGTCATCTGACGTCCGCTCAGGATAACACAACCAATTTGCCGACGTCATTTTGCTATATGGCGGGCGGCAAGTGGTTAAAATTTGTCTATAACTATTAGTAACCAAAAGTGACAAAGATTAGGTCCATATATATTTGGACACAGGCACAATTTTTTTTTTTTCAGGTATTTACCAAAACATAAAGAAAAAACTCCACAACGAAACAGCAATCAAAACAATTAATGTATATACATATATTTATTTATATATATATATACAGTTAGGTCCATATATATTTAGTTTTTTATATATATTGGATATGGGCTGAAAGTGCACACCCTCAGGTTTAATTTGAGGGTATGTACATCCAAATCGGAGGAAGGGTTTAGGAATTACAGCTCTTAAGAATAGCCCCCCCCCTTTTTCAAGGGACCAAAAGTAATTGGACAATTGAATCAAAAGCTGTTTCATGGCCAGGTGTGGGCTACTCCTTCGTTATTTCTTCATCAATTAAGCAGGTAAAAGGTCTGGAGTTGATTCTAAGTGTGGTATTTGCATTTGGAATCTATTGCTGTGAACCTACATCATGCGTTCAAAGGTGATGTCCATGCAAGTGAAAAAGGCCATTGTAAGGCTTCAAAAAAAAAACAAATCCATCAGAGAGATAGCAGCAACATTAGGAGTGGCCAAATCAACAGTTTGGTACATTCTGAGGAAAGAAGAACGCACTGGTGAGCTCAGCAACAAAAAAAGGCCTGGACGTCCACGGAAGACAACAGTGGTGGATGACCGCAGGATCCTCTCTATGGTAAAGAAAAACCCATTCACAACATCCAGACAAGTGAAGGACACTCTCCAGGAGGTGGGCGTATCATTGTCAAAGTCTACAATCAAGAGAAGACTTCACAAGAGCAAATACAGAGGGTTCACCACAAGGTGCAAACCATTCATAAGCCTGAAGAATAGAAAAGCCAGATTAAACTTTGCCAAAAAAACATCTAAAAATGCCAGACCAGTTCTGAAAAAGCATTCTTTGGACGGATGAAACTAAGAATAATCTTTACCAGAATGACGGGAAGAAAAAAGTGTGGAGAAGGCTTGGAACAGCTCATGTTCCAAAGCACACAACGTCAACTGTAAAACATGGTGGAGGCAGTGTGATGGCATGGGCATGCATGGCTTCCAGTGGCACTGGGTCATTGGTGTTTATTGATGATGTGACAGAAGACAGAAGCAGCCGGATGAATTCTGCAGTGTTTAGAGATATACTGTCAGCCCAGATTCAGCCAAATGCAGCAAAGTTGATTGGACGGCGCTTCACAGTACAGATGGACAATGATCCAAAACACACTGCAAAAGCAACCCAGGAGCTTTTGAAGGAAAAGAAGTGGAATATTCTCCAATGGCCGAGTCAATCACCTGATCTCAACCCAATTGAGCATGCATTTCACTTGCTGAAGGCAAAACTAAAGGCAGAAAGACCCACAAACTAAGAACAACTGAAGACAGCTGCAGTTAGAGCCTGGCAAAGCATCAGAAAGGAGGAACCCCAGTCTTTGGTAATGTCCATGGGTTCCAGACTTCAGGCAGTCATTGCCAGTACAGGATTCTCAACAAAAATATTAAAAATGAACATTTTTTTTATGATTATATTAATTTGTCCAATTAAATTTGAGCCCCTGAAAAACTGGGGGGGGGGACTGTGTATAAAAATGGTTGCAGTTCCTAAAATTTGTACTTGATATTTATGTTCAACCCCTTGAATTAAAGCTGAAAGTCTGCACTTCAAATTAATTTGGATTGTTTGTTTTAATTTTATTCTGGTGGCATACAGAGCCAAAAGTATGAAAATTGTGCCTGTGCAGGCCAGTCAAGTTTCTCCACCCCAAACTCACTCATGGATGTCTTTATGGACCTTGCTTTGTGCACTGGTCCAAATCATTTGGTGGAGGGGGATTATGATGTGGGGTTGTTTTTCAGGGGTTGGGCTTGACCCCTTAGTTCCAGTGAAGGGAACTCTTAAGGCGTCAGCATACCAAGACATTTTGGACAATTTCATGCTCCCAGTTTTGTGGGAACAGTTTGGGGATGGCTCCTTCCTGTTCCAACCTGACTGCGCACCAGTACACAAAGCAAGGTCCATAAAGACATGGATGAGCGAGTTTGGGGTGGAGGAACTTGACTGGCCTACACAGAGTCCTGACCTCAACCCCATAGAACACCTTTGGGATGAATTAGAGCGAAAACTGTGAGCCAGGTCTTCTCGTTCACATCAGTGCCTGAAGTCATCTGAAGCCAAATGCCTGAAGCTCAAAAAAGTTCTGGAGCTTTTCTGGAGCTCAAATTGGGCAGATTTGCGAGTTTTTGGCGTGTTTTTATTCACATAGAAATTAAAGGAAATGCAGCATTTGACATTTTTGTGCACATTCACGCATTTTGTCACACAGTTTTCTGCGATTCTCTGCTCAAATGAAAAAATTTAAAACCAAAATGTTTTATATTATATGAATGAATAAATGTAAAAAAATAAATAACTAAAAAACATAAATAACTAAAAATCATCATAAATAACAAATAAAATAATAATAATTATAATATGAAATAAATAAATAATTATTATTGTGTATTAATGTGCATAACGAAGCCAAGGAAAGATGGAAAAATCTCCAAATGGCATCAAATTACAGATTAGACATTCTTATAATATGTCAAAAAAAGTTAGATTTTATTTCCATCATTTACACTTTCAAAATTACAGAAAACCAAAAAATGGTGTCTGCAAAAGTTTGGGCACCCTGCAGAATTTATAGAATGCACTGCCCCCTTTGCAAAGCTGAGAACTGCCAGTGTCATGGATTGTTCTCAATCATCGTCTGGGAAGACCAGGTGATGTCAATCTCAATGGTTTTAAATGGCCAGACTCATCTGACCTTGCCCCAACAATCAGCACCATGGGTTCTTCTAAGCAGTTGTCTAGAAAACTGAAACTGAAAATAGTTGACGCTCACAAAGCTGGAGAAGGCTATAAGAAGATAGCAAAGCGTTTTCAGATGTCAATATCCTCTGTTCGGAATGTAATTAAGAAATGGCAGTCATCAGGAAAAGTGGAAGTTAAAGCAAAATCTGGAAGACCAAGAAAAATATCAGACAGAACAGCTCGCAGGATTGTGAGAAAAGCAATTCAAAACCCACGTTTGACTGCACGATCCCTCCAGAAAGATCTGGCAGACACTGGAGTTGTGGTAAACTATTCCACTATAAAGAGATACTTGTACAAATATGGTCTTCATGGAAGAGTCATCAGAAGAAAACCTCTTCTACGTCCTCACCACAAAAATCAGCATTGAACTTTGCAAATGAACATATAGACAAGCCTGAGGCATTTTGGAAACAAGTTCTGTGGACCGATGAGGTTAAAATAGAACTTTTTGGCCGGAATGAGCAAAGGTACTTTTGGAGAAGAAAGGGCACAGAATTTAATGAGAAGAACCTCTGTCCAACTGTTAAGCATGGGGGTGGATCAATCATCCTTTGGGGTTGTATTGCAGCTAGTGGCACAGGGAACATTTCATGAGTAGAAGGAAAAATGGATTCAATAAAATTTCAGCAAATTTTGGATGCTAACTTGATGCCATCTGTGAAAAAGCTGAAGTTAAAGAGAGGATGGCTTCTACAACAATGATCCTAAACACACCTCAAAATCCACGGGGATTACATCAAGAGGCGTAAACTGAAGGTTTTGCCATGGCCTTCACAATCTACTGACCTCAACGTTATTGAAAATCTATGGATAGACCTTAAAAGAGCAGTGGGTGACAGACAGCCCAGAAATCTCAAAGAACTGGAAGACTTTTGTAAGGGAAAATGGGCAAAGATACCTCAAACAAGAATTGAAAGACTCTTGGCTGGCTACAAAAAGCGTTTACAAGCTGTGATACTTGCCAAAGGGGGCAGTACAAGATATTAACTCTGCAGGGTGCCCAAACTTTTGCAGACGCCATTTTTTGGTTTTCTGTAATTTTGAAAGTGTAAATGATGGAAATAAAATCTAACTTTTTTTGACATATTATAAGAATGTCTAATCTGTAATTTGATGCCGTTTGGAGATTTTTCCATCTTTCCTTGGCTTTGTTATGCACATTAATACACATTTTTACCTGGGGTGCCCAAACTTTCGATCCCCACTGTAGTATTCATTTATTGTATTTGTTTATTATTCATGATTATTTTTATTTATTTGTGTATTTATTTTACATTTATTTATTTACAAGTAGTAGTAGTATTAACACCCTAACCCGAACAAAAAAAAATATATAATAAATAACCCTAAACCCTAGTCCTAACCCTAACCTAATCTTAATTTTTACCACTTACCCTAACAAAAAATAATAATAATACATGAATAATAATAAAAAAATAAAATAAAAGCTGATAGAAAAGCTAAAAAAGCTGAAAAACCTAGCAACAAATGATACAACAGGTGACAGTTTTCTCTATTGGCCAAGTTCCAAAACGTGCATAAAAATGCGCATAAAAACGCGTGGAAAATGTCTGAATGTAGCCTTTAGTAGAAAGTGGCATTTTGATTTATAAGAAAAAAGTCCCACAAAAGCTGGAACAACATCAGCATTTGTAAATACAGGACTAATCCTGTATTCACACAGCGGCTATTGCTGCACAGGTCTCTGGGGTATTAGGCGTGAGCTGTATGTACTCTAGAGGATGTACCTTGTGGTACAGACTTTTCTCATTTTACCCAAATTCTCTGTGCTGCTTATCATTTCAACATCAGTATTGCTTTTCAAGTTCATCTGCTTTAAATTGGCTTTACCATTTGTGGGGCTTGGCAAACAATTATTGTACCATTATACATGTAATGAAAGATATGTGTGAGAAGTGGCATTGCGGAATAATTATACATTGAAAGAAAGCAACATTGAGCATTTTCTTCTGTCCCTCATAACCTCACATGGACCATCATTTTCAAGCATTCTCTCACAACACCAAACCAAGAGCTCTTATAAGGTATTCATATTACATTTGCTTTGCTTGGGGGTTATTTTTTCAAGGCTAAATACACCCACCTCAGTGGAAGACAGTATTTGTGGATATATATTAATTTATACAATCTAATACTTTAGCTGTAATGAGTTGGATTGACCCTTTGAAGCATGGAAGGATTGTGCCTGGGAAATCTTGGCCATATAATACTGTGGATTAAAAATAGTACATTATGTGATAAAACACAGAACAATAAGCTCTTATGTCTATGTAACTATCATTGCATTTATCTTTATACGGATCTCCAAGCATGGAGCACTTCACATTAGATTAATCATAGAGCTATCACTGGAGGATTGCATTTGGATTTTTTTTCCTTAATATGCTATCAAGGATTGTAAACGTTGCTCTGTGTCACATGTTAAATCAAATTTCAAAACAATTGTGCAATATGCTTTTATACGTTATATATCTCAATGTAAAATCTCATACATGCAGTATTCCACAAAGCAATAGCTCATAATAATGGATGGAAAGTGACTTCAAATGTTGGGGTCAATCTCTTTCTTTGCAATTATCATTGCTAGAAGGGTCGGCATTTAAAAGTGCACCAGGGCCATATAACAACACGTGTTGGCCCATAATAGCATGCACTCTATTTTGTTTGGGATGGTCCAGGAATTTGTATGTTTCTTTTATGTATTTGTGAGATATCTATATGTCACATTTCTTTTAGACCAACAGTAATAAATAAGTCATGTTCAATTATACAGTAAGTGTGCTTTAAGGGATAATTCACCTTTACCACAAAACTGCTTACGCAGATAAGGGGCGTTTGTAGATAAAAACAAACTGTGCAGCTCTGACTAAAGTTGAATAATACCCTTGCTATAGGTGTAGTGCATTTACATACCTCACGAAGCATGACTGGAATACTCCCAGGACGTTGCTAAGTACTCTCAAGACGTTGCTAAGTGAGGCCTAGTCATCACTGCTCACCTCCACCATTACAGTGAGTGAGCTCTCAAATGCTGACCACAGAGCTAGTGCATCAGGGGGGAGACAGAGCATGTGAGGGGGGCTTTAATCAGAGAAAGAGCTCACTCCCGTGATGGTGGAGGTGAGCAGTGACAACTAGGCCTCACTTAGCAGTGTCCTGGGAGTACTTAGCAACGTCCTGGGAGTATTCCAGTCAGGCTTCATAAGGTATGTAAGTAAATGGCCTAAACCTATAGCAAGGGTATTATTCAGCTTTAGTCACAGCTGCACAGGTTGTTTTAGGTCTGATTCACACTTATGCAGGTTGCTCATTGCATATTGCAGGCGCATTTTGCGTTTTTCAATACACGCTTTTGATCCATTGAAGTCTATGGAAAAAAAAACTTTCCATAAAATGCACAGATGTGAACTACATCCATAGGAAACCATGTTAAATGGACTGTAGTGTGTTTCTACAAAACTGAAAATGCACTAAACAATGCATAGGTGTGAACCAGGCCTTAGTCTACAAACATCTCTTACCTGCATAGGCAGGTTTTTTGTAAAGGTGAACTATCCTTTTAAATTATTTAAAATGATCCTTCTTGCAGAATATTTTTTCCTGTCTGTGTCTCCGTTGGGGAGATTGCTCTGCACATCATGTCCAGGTGGCAGAACAGAATGTACAATGTTGTTCAGTGGAAACAGGGACTAAAAAAATAAATTGGCAGAGATTCCAACCCTTCCCAACTCTATTATATAATAAAATGAAAATTATTTTCTGGCGGGGGGCTATAATAAAATACAAATGCTTTGCTCTGGTGATTTGTTTTACTTTAGAAATAATAAGAAAAAAAAAACAGTACTGCAAATATTTATTTTTTTCTACATGACAATTATTCTCACCCTTAAACATATACAACATTATTATACATTGGCAACTCTTAATAATAATTATTTTGCTTCATTATTAACCGCTTTCCGACCAGTCATTATACTGCGGCAGGGTGGCTCGTTCCCGCAAATTGCAGTTGGTGTATGTTGGCTCGTGAACTAAATTTTGTGGGCACGCGCCCTCCCATTGGCCAGCGGGGGAGCCAATCAGCATGTCCGGCGGACTCGATGTTCCACCAGCCACCCACGATCGTTCCCCACAATAACAGATCGGGGATTTGCCTGTGTAAAACAGGCAGATCTCTGTTCTGACAGGGGAGATCACACAGATCGATCCGGTCTTTCTGCTAAGTAGGAAGACGGATCTGTGTGTTTCCCCAGTCACACAGTCCCCCATACAGTTAGAAAACACAAACAGGGAACACATTTAACCCCTTGATCGCCCCTGATGTTAACCCCTTCCCTGCCAGTGGCATTAGTACAATAACACAGCATTTTTTTTTAGCACTGATTAATGTAATAATATCACTGGTTCCCAAAAAAGTGTCAAAAATGT
>CM053036.1:151435651-151473086 GCA_028564925.1 Lithobates sylvaticus | reverse complement strand
TGAAAAAACAAACAAACAAACATACTTAAGTAAAGAACTCCAGGCAACTATTAACAGTAATGCTATCAATAAAATATTGCAACTGTGATAAAGTCAATTTTTTTTTAAGTCACAGAAAAGTGCACCCTCTGACCATTAAATGCTCCCCTCATCAGGAGTTAGGTGCTTGTTTGGGGTCCGTTACTCCTCCACACATATCTCAGTATAATCCAAAAGAAAAGACACACTTTAATTATATAATGTCTTCACAGGCAAAACTTTAATCAGCCAATGAGCTTCAACAATTGGTCCAGACCCAGGCCCACCCCTCTAACATATTTACATCTTATGGGCTTAACCATAGAGAGTCCTGGGGGTGGGACCATGTGCTGAAAGTGATTGTAAATATTTTTTTTAAATAACAAACATGTTATACTTACCTGCTCTGTGCAATGGTTTTGCACAGTGCAGCCTTGATCGTACTCTTCTGAGTGCATTTTTTCTGGCTCCTCCCCCTTCTGGGTTTCCCAACAGCAAGTTCCTTGCTATGGGGGCACCCGTACGGGCTTAAACCCGAGCCGGAGTGTGTGTGTCTATTGACACACACAATGTGATTTCGGCCCCGCCCTGCACTCCCTTCTCACTGGATTTGATTGACAGCAACAGGAGCCAATGGCTCTCACTGCTGCCATCGTGTCCAGTGAAGAGAAAGAGAGTAGCTCTGCTTCTCTTTGGCACAGCGCAGGATCGAGATAAGGCTCAGGTGGGTATTTAGTGATGAATGCTCAAAATAAATGTGAAGAAGATGTATCACTTTCAACTGGCTTCCTCACTGAAGAGGGTGATTCTCACAAGATTAACCACTTCAATACCAGACACTTTGACACCTTCCCGCCCAAGCCATTTTCAGCTTTCAGCGATGTCGCAATTTGAATGACAATTGCGCGGTCATGCTACTGTACCCAAACAAATTTTTTATCATTTTGTTCCAACAAATAGAGCTTTCTTTTGGTGGTATTTGATCACCTCTGCGATTTTTATTTTTTGCGCAACAAACAAAAAAAGACCGAAAATTTTGCAAAAAAACAAGTTTTTCTTTGTCACTGTTAATTTTTTTTGTAAATAAGTGCGTTTTCTTCTTCAATGACGGGCACTGATAAGGCGGCACTAATGGGCACTGATAAGGCGGCACTGATGGGCACCGATGAGGTGGCACCAATTAGGGGGCACCGATGAGGTGGCACTGATGATGGGCACTTATAGGCGGCACTGATGGGCACTGATAGGTGGCACTGATGGGCATTGATAGGTGGCACTGGTATGCGGCACTGATGGGCACTCAGGTGGCACTGATGGGCACTCATAGGCGGCACTGACGGGTACTTATGGGTGGCACTGATGCACACATATAGGTGGCACTGATAGGTGGCATGGATGGGCACTGATAGGTGGCATGCATGGGCACTGATAGGTGGCATGGATGGGCACTGATAGGTGGGCATGGGTGGGCACGGATGGGCACTGATAGGTGGCACTGATGGACGCTGATGAGTGGCACTGATAACACTTATGGGTGGCATTGCTGGGAATCCTTTTTTTTTTACTTTTTTTTTTATTAAATATGATGTGCCAATCAGTGCCCATCTGTGGGCACTGATTGGCATATTTTTGATTTTTTTTTAACATGTGGATGGCCATGGGGGATGTACCTGGCCATCCACATGCTGGGGGCTTCCCTGGTGGTCCTGGGGGCTTCCCTGGTGGTCCTGGGGGCTTCCCTAGTGGTCTAGTGTGGGCATCTGAGGGGGGGCTGCGCTGATAAACAATCAGCGCAGACCCCCCCTGTCAGGAGAGCCGCCGATCGGCTCCCCTCTACTCGCGTCTGTCAGACGCGAGTGAGGAAAAGCCGATCAACGGCTCTTCCTGTGTACATCGTGATCAGCCGTGATTGGACACGGCTGATCACGTGGTAAAGAGCCTCCGCCGGAGGCTCTTTACCGAGATCAGTGTAGCGGTGTGTCAGACTGACACACCGCTCCACCGATCGCCGCGATGCGCGCCCCCACGGGCGCGCGGCGGCTGTTATCCTGAAGGACGTCATATGACGCCCAGTCAGGATAACGAAGCCACTTCCCGGACGTCAATTTACTATTGACCGGGCGGGAAGTGGTTAATTAATTTCAGGTACTTATATAGCATCTTCAATTTACGCAGCGCTTTACATATACATTGTACATTCACATCAGTCCCTGCCCTCAAGGAGCTTACAGTCTAAGGTCCCTAACTCGCATTCATACATACACATACTAGGGTCAATTTAGACAGGAGCCAATTAATCTACCAGCATGTTTTAAGGTTGTTGGAAGAAACAGGATTTTCCAGGAGAAACCCACGCATTCACAGAGAGAACATGCAAACTCCAGGCAGGTAGGGCCATGGTTGGGATTTTATCCAGCAACCCGTTTGCTGCCAGGCAAAGGTGCTAATCACTACACCACTGTGTGCCTTATCTTTATTGTTCTTAGGATCTCACCAGAAAGAATGTAATGCTAACCTTGCCTAGGTGCCACAAGCGGAAGTGAAATGTAAGCGGTTTTATTTGAAATCTGCTGTCCTCTGATTCCACCCCACCACCCCTGCAACCGTAATCTTCTAGTACTATGGAGGCTAATAAGAATCGAGAGATCTGTCATATTTACTCTTCAAGAGGGTTAATTATGCCCGCTCTTTCCTCCCACATCCTCCATTCATAGAACCTGTACTGTAACTTCCACAAATGAAAACGAATTGGTGAATTGAGGAGTGGACCTTTATTCATCTGCCCATGCTCCATTCATAAAGTACTTTTCATTCATGGAAGCTATAGTACAACTTAGGAGGGGGAGGGAAAGGGCAGGCATACACACTTAATGGGTGCATACGACAGATCCCTTGGATTGTAATAACCCCTGTGGCAATGGAAGATTACGGCTGCAGGGGTAGGGGGTATCAGAGGATAGAGGATTTTAACTAAACCAGACAGCATCACAAGAGACTCATCACATTGATTGTAGGTACAGTCCCTTGTGCTGTTTTTTTGGACTAAACTTAGGCCTTAATGTATGTTCTTCTGAATGGTATTAATACAGCCATGACATGATTCTGTGTTATGTAACTAACACTTTTATGAGTCGTATAGACAGCAAAAGCAAGTGGTCTTGCCACAAAGAGTAAAGCCCCTTTCACACTGGGGCGGTTTTCAGGCGGTACAGCGCTAAAAATAGCGCCTGTATACCGCCTGAAAAAAACGGTCCCATTCACTTCAGTGTGAAAGCCGGCGGGCTTTCACACTGGAGCGGTGCGCTAGCAGAACGGCAAAAAAAGTCCTGCTAGCAGCATCTTTGGAGCGGGATAGGAGCGGTGTATTCACCGCTCCTATACCGCTCCTTCCCATTGAATTGAATGGGACACCGCGGTAATACTGAGGCAATACCGCCGCAAAGCGCTGCTACGGCGGCGCTCTGCGGGGGACTTTAACCCTTTTTTGGCCACTCGCGGGGGGGGGGTAAAACCGCACCGCGAGCGGCCGAATCCCGCGGGCAAAACGACGGTAAAGCAGCGCTAAATATAGCGCTGCTTTACCTTCACCGCGTCTCCCGTCCCAGTGTGAAAGGGGCCTTAATCCTGCTCTGAGCAATCCTCTTGTCTTTTTGTAGCAACATAAAAAAATGACACACATGTTTGTGTCACCACAACCCCCATTGCTGTGACTGACATCTGATTTCTTTATCTCATGAACGGCATGAGAGAGAGAGTGAGATTGTTACAATTCCAGCTTCACATCCCCCCTCCTTTCTTCTCCAGCTCTCCCAGGATTGGCTGCTCCACACCTCAGCATGATTGGACATGCTAAAGTCATGTGGTGCCTTTCCTGAGTTTTGACTGGATATTACTCAAAACTCAGGAATAGGAGAGTGTAGAGGTGGGCGGGGAGTCTTGTGACATCACGACTCTGTCCACGAGCTCCGGAAAAGAGACCCACCCACTGATTCCGGAGCTTCTGAAGGGGGTGACATTTGCACGGTATGGATACATCCAAGGAGGCTTGGATGTATATATATATATAATAATGTGCCATTAGTTTATACTGGGTGAGTATTGGGTTTACATTCACTTTAAGGTAAACAGTCAGAAATTGAAATTACGTTCTGCTTAACATATTTTATACATATTTCATTCCACATCTCTACAGTCTAATTCATCTTTGACTAATATTTAGAGCATAGGTGAGCGCACAGGGTGTGCCAGGTGTGCCTGGGCACACCCTAATAACCCAGTGTGGAACAGATTCCCCCCTGTTTAGACCCTTGTTAATTCCCCACAGCCCCCTAATGGGGCTCCTAAAAACAATTGAAAAAAAAAAAATTGTAAAAAAAAATAAAAAATGTAAAAAAATTATAAAAATGTAATAATAAAAATAAAAACCACTGACGCCATCCACTGCCCTACTGACTCCCATATATATATATATATATATATATATATATATACACACACACACGCAAATATGTTTGAGCTTTGGGGTGCACACCCTAATGCAATAGGTTTTGGGGTGCACACCTATGATGTAGAGACTATTATATTGTACAGTACAGCAAGTACTCAAAATAAAGCTATTTGCATGGTAAATAATAATGCAACTGTCATTAAAAATCAAAATGCCAATTAAAGTGTCCCCTAAAAAGAAGATTATGAATACTGTCAGTGGCATGGAACACTCCTGTAATGAAGATAAATAGAGGAGAAAAAACTGCGCCAGGTAAATTAGCCAAATATCTATACCATAATCAGAAACAGTCAGACTGAGAACTGTTAGTACATGACCAGTGGGTAAAAGTTATCTATAAAATAAAAACTAAATAGAACAGTATAAGAACACACTAATTCTAATGTGAACAGCACTATCTAGGGGTGATGGTAATGGTTGATTTAGGTGGTTAGCAGTAGCAATCTGTGACAAATGAGTCCTGTATTATATCACACACTAGCCCATGTGTGAATCAACCTGTGAGGATATAAACAGTTCAAAGATTGAATGCCGTCCTGGGATATAGCCTCCTATTCTTTAGGGACCAGGCACTCCAGGTTAAGTGGCTTTTCACACCGCTGTGCTCCACACCACCCTAAAGTGCCACCACCAGTATATAATATCCTTACCAGATGGTAGGCATAATCAAGCCTTTCAAACTGAGCCCATATGGAAATCCTGGCTTCCAACGGATGGGGGGACAGACTTCAGGATAAACGATCTCCCAGCATCTGCTGGTCACACCGGACACAAGACCTCAGACCAGACCCAATAGCAAATCAGATCCAGAGAGTAGCACTCAGCGGTGCATCAAACGTGGCCAGAAAAGAAAGAAAGGCAGACCATGGCATAATAACGTTTAAAACATAATGAGTATTTTTATTGGTCAAAAGTACTCACATTCCAAAGGAATAACAAGCGCATAAAAGGACTCCAAACGGAGAGGACACAGAACGCCGGCCGGCATATAATAAAAACGAACCCTTCCTCCTTCCAGAGACGCTGAACGCGATGACGTCACTGCACGCCTTCCCAGAAGCTTTTCGTCATAAAAGACATTATCAATGGGGATAGGGCCGTGCAGTGAGTCATATCAATATATAGGGCAACGCCTCGTTATGGGAGGTACGGGAGCAAAGAAGGGTCCATCTTGGTTCAGGGAAAGCTTGCCCTTAAATGTCAAGATGTGTGAGGGGAGGACAGTGTAACGCTATCCCAGTAATGACCAGGAGAAACACTCATCCAGCCGTTCACTGGGATAAACAGAAGTGTGGAAACATAAATTGTGAAATATATGTAATATACATTATATGTTACCCGTGAAGGAGTGTGTTTGGGCATATAATGTGGATATCCATAGGTGAGCGTTTGCAACTATTAAGTTGCATACTAAACCGATAACATTAGAAAAATAATTGTTAATACTATTAACAACAAGGAGCGTGTGTGATTTTTTATCTCCGATTTTTTGACAAATATAGTGAAATATATGTGCAGTCAAAGACGTGACTATAAAAATTCTCTCCAATATGCAAAACCAAACTTAAAACGGAGGACATCAAAACCACAAAAAGTGATAGGAGATACACTCCGTCATCTATCAACTAGATGAGGGAAAGTATATCCTAATAGGTAAAATCTTAAAGGGAGAGTGTATGGTAACAGAATAGTTTTTGGATTATACATATCTGATTTTCCAAAAATAAGTGTGAGTGAACAAGAAAGGGTAAGGGTTTGGGTGTAGTAGACCAATCTCTATTTACTGAGGATTCCCGGGAATCGGAAGGAGGAAGAGTCCATTGGTACCAGACATATCCCTTAATGCATATAGTCTAATGGAGCCGTATCTCGGGGATCCAAATCGCATGACATAAATGCTAATGGTTACTAAAATAGGGCCAATCCTTATATAGCACCAAGGATGTATAAATATTAGAATGAAAACAGGCTTCTCCAAATAATGGGACGGGGGAGATCCAGAGTTAGCAAACATTGATCTTGCTCACAAGGGGTTTGTCCTTATTGGTAGGGGCAATCCCTAGGGGAAGGAGAGATGTAGAGGCGCGGGGGAGACATGATCTTGATCCCCGAACTACAGCGACCATGACAAACTAAAATTATACCTCTGTTCAAAAAGGGTAGGTTTGAACAGTGTTTACATTGTCTTATTTGAAATATGTCATTAACACATATAGGTATCTTCTAAATCTATTAAGCATTGTTTATAAAGGCATTAATATCTGTCTCAATATTCATTCCGTAAGGGACATAAGTTTTTAATCGGTGAATCCAGGCCATCTCCAATTTCGAGATTTCCCTGACCAAATGATCGCCTCTCCAATTAGGCTTGTGTTTGTCAATGCCCAAAAAGAGTGTATTGGACGGATCTCTATTATGTACTAAACGGTAATGATTGGAGACTGAATGATTCTTAAAACCTGAGATGATGTTTGTAATATGTTCATTCAGGCGCACTTGTAATGGACGTTTAGTGCGGCCTACGTACTGCAAGCCACAAGGGCATTGCAGCAGGTAGACGACTCCAGTGGAAGCACAAGTGATACACGGTTTAATCGTGAATGTCTTCTGTGTGGCTGTGGATAGGACAGATGTAGTCCTTCTAGATGGATTAGAATTAAAACGACAAACTCTACATCGTTTACATTGATAGTATCCACTCAGATGGTCAAAAAACCCTTTACTTCTCACTGGAGGGTTAAGAACATTAGGAGCCACTTGACCCTGTAGGGACTGTGCGCCCCTGAAGATTACCCTTGGTTGTGGTGGTACGATACTGCCAAGAATGGTATCATTGGTGATAATGTGCCAATGTTTCTTGATTAGTTGTTTGATGTTATTGTGTTGTATGGAGTAAGTAGTAATAAATGGTACAGCCGGAGCTGCCCTGGATGTATTAACAGGGGCCTTCTCCATCAACAATTCTCCTCTGTTTTTGGCACTTACGGCTTCAAGTGTTTCCCGGAGGTCGCCCTCTGAATAACCCTTTTCAATGAACCGACTAACTAAGACCTCGGCCTGTGTGAGGAACTGTTGGTCCTCAGAACAGTTCCTCCGAAGCCTCAGAAATTGGCTCTTGGGAATTGCTTTTAACCAGGAGTTGTGGTGACAACTCCCGATTGGAATGTAGGAGTTTCTATCAGTGGTTTTAAAGAAAGTAGAGGTTGAAAAAGCACTGTCTCTAATACTGATGTTCAAGTCGAGGTAGTGGACATCACACTGGCTGGCCTCAAACTTCAGGATGATTCCTCTTTGGTTGACATTGAGGTCATTAATGAATTTTTCCAAATCCTCATATTGGCCATCCCATAGGAGGAGGATGTCATCTATATACCTGGCCCACAAGGCAACTTGAGGTATGTTCTGAGAATAGATGACATCCTCCTCCCATTTGGCCATAAATAAATTGGCCAAACTGGGGGCATATTTCGCACCCATGGCCACTCCTGTGTCTTGTCTATAGAAGCTGCCATCGAACCAGAAGTAATTGGATGCTGCTGCAAACTTCAGCAAAGACATAAGAAACTCCACCTGTTTCTGGGGGAGGCCAGAATCCCTATCAAGGTAAGTTTGTACCGCATCGAAACCCAAATCATGAGGGATGATGGTGTACAAAGATGTTACATCTATGGTTGCCATCCACATCCCACTAGTGGGGGACTTACTAGACAGAAGAGTGATGATATGTCTAGAATCTCTCACATATGAGGGCATAGATCGCACTAAGGGCTGTAGATAGAAATCTATATATCTGCCCACCCGGGACGTGATGGAATCAATACCACTCACTATGGGACGTCCCGGGGGGCAGACAGGGTCCTTATGTACTTTTGGGAGGTAGTAGATAGTTGGTGTTCGAGGGGCTTTCGGGATAAGAAACAATCTTTCTTTAGCAGTGAGAATCCCTTCATAAAAGCCCTCGGCTACCAAGGCTTCAAGTGTCCTAGTGTATTTCAGCTTAGGGTCACAAGCCAGGGGGGTGTAGGTGTTGGTGTCACCGATTATTCTGGACATTTCGGCCAAATAATCGGTCTTATCCAAGACTACAATCGCACCCCCTTTATCGGCAGGTCTCACCACCAGATCCTTGTTCTGGCATAGTGATTCCAAGCCTTCTTTTAAAGTTTTATTCAGCTTAGCTCTCTTCACCTCCAAGGCGTCTAAATCCCTAAGGAGTACGTCCCTAAACACACGAAGGGGTGGTGCTAACGCGCCTGGAGGATTAAAAAGAGAAGCATTCCTCAGACCGGAATGTGTGAATTCACTGACTGTGGCCTGACTGGTTTGGGGAATTCCGGACATATATCTTTTTATATTAAGTTGCCTTACAAAAATATGTATGTCCATGTACGTCTGGAACTTGTCCAGACGTCTGGGGGGGGCAAATTTAAGGCCTTTGTCAAGCAGGCATTTTTCTGATTGGGACAAGGTTTTGGAACTAAGGTTGAAAATACCCTGTCCCACTACATCCGAGGTCTTTTGAGTTGATCTGACCCGCCTCCCCCCTCTGGTTCCTCTTCTCTTTCTCCCATTCTTTTTTGCCCTTGTGTGGGTTTGTGAAAACCCCAACTCTCTCGTGGGCCAGGGGTCTGTGGGGCCTGAGGTCCCAAAGGTCTGCCAAAAGTCCTACCAGGGGGGCCAAAAATGGGTGCTAGCCTTTGTTCGGTGGGATACTCAAAAGGAGGGTCCATACTGGAAATATCCTGCTCTCCAAGAGGGTAAAAAGAATTTTGAAGAGGGATGTGATAGTCCCATCCTGATTCTGTATGATACCATGGAGGTGGTTGTGAGTCCCAGTTTTCATAGGCACTAGACTTCCAACCCTCCAAACGATCAGTATGGGTCCCCCCATCTCTCCGATCATTGGAGTGACCTCTCCCTCTGGTATTCCCCGCATTCCAACCTCTGCCCCTAGGGGTCAGACCTCTCTGTTTATAGGGGGGAGGACCTGGGGGGTATGCTTTTGGATCCACGGAACCATGATTGGGCCTGGAGGCCCTATAGGGGTATGATTGGTTCGCATGAGACACACTACCTCGAGGGATGTTATTCCTGGGGGATTGTGAACTCGAATTCCCTCCTATTTTGTTTTTAGATTGGATCCGTTTAGGAAGAGTGGATTGTGTAGGTTGTGACCCCACTCCTAGCGATTGGGATGGGGGAGCAGAGGTGTCCATTTCGGAGGAAGCTGCCTTTGCCAGATCATCCAAGATCTTTTTTTGCCAATTAAAGACAATATTATTTTGATAGTCTGCAAGGTCTCTATTAAACTTCTTCTTCTTTTTCAACCTCTGATCCCTATCTTCTTTCTCTAATACCTTGAGAAGGTTTCCTGATTTCTCCTTATATTCATCTCCCTCTTTGACAGGGTTTAATTTGTTTTGGATTAGCTTGATTTCATCATCCAGTTTAGATAGTTTAGCAGTCTTTCTCTCGACCAAAAAGCGGAGAAAAGAGATACCGGACTGGTTAAAATATTTGAACCATTCTTCCAGATCCGTGTCTCCCTTCTGGGGTGCAACATCCCATCGAAGGCTCCTAGGTACCATAAGGTTTCGTATATAGGTCTCCAGGTAGGCTATATCCCACTTGGTGTGATTTTCTGAAATCATTAAGTTTTTTAGACGGGTGAAGATGGCAGTTAAGTCGCCTTCATCGTCTTTGTAGGCCTCAAAGACGCCCTCTATATTTACGACCTTAGTGGCCCTAAATTCAAAAATATCCATTCTAAAAATGGGGGGGGGTAATACTCTCTATGTGGTTTATGCAGCAGTGATAATATCAGAAGCACAATATAAAGAAGAAAAAACCGCGCTAACCAAATAAAGTGAGGGGAAAAAGGGGAGGGAAAAAAAGGGAAGGAACAAAAATAAATGTGGGTGACAAAAAAGGAACAATAATACAAAAAATAAAAATAAATAGTTAAAAAGAATATCTAAACCGGCTGCAGAATAGTGGGATAAACACAATATAGCATAGAGGAGAAAAAACTGCGCCAGGTAAATTAGCCAAATATCTATACCATAATCAGAAACAGTCAGACTGAGAACTGTTAGTACATGACCAGTGGGTAAAAGTTATCTATAAAATAAAAACTAAATAGAACAGTATAAGAACACACTAATTCTAATGTGAACAGCACTATCTAGGGGTGATGGTAATGGTTGATTTAGGTGGTTAGCAGTAGCAATCTGTGACAAATGAGTCCTGTATTATATCACACACTAGCCCATGTGTGAATCAACCTGTGAGGATATAAACAGTTCAAAGATTGAATGCCGTCCTGGGATATAGCCTCCTATTCTTTAGGGACCAGGCACTCCAGGTTAAGTGGCTTTTCACACCGCTGTGCTCCACACCACCCTAAAGTGCCACCACCAGTATATAATATCCTTACCAGATGGTAGGCATAATCAAGCCTTTCAAACTGAGCCCATATGGAAATCCTGGCTTCCAACGGATGGGGGGATGGTTCGATGGCAGCTTCTATAGACAAGACACAGGAGTGGCCATGGGTGCGAAATATGCCCCCAGTTTGGCCAATTTATTTATGGCCAAATGGGAGGAGGATGTCATCTATTCTCAGAACATACCTCAAGTTGCCTTGTGGGCCAGGTATATAGATGACATCCTCCTCCTATGGGATGGCCAATATGAGGATTTGGAAAAATTCATTAATGACCTCAATGTCAACCAAAGAGGAATCATCCTGAAGTTTGAGGCCAGCCAGTGTGATGTCCACTACCTCGACTTGAACATCAGTATTAGAGACAGTGTTTTTTCAACCTCTACTTTCTTTAAAACCACTGATAGAAACTCCTACATCCCAATCGGGAGTTGTCACCACAACTCCTGGTTAAAAGCAATTCCCAAGAGCCAATTTCTGAGGCTTCGGAGGAACTGTTCTGAGGACCAACAGTTCCTCACACAGGCCGAGGTCTTAGTTAGTCGGTTCATTGAAAAGGGTTATTCAGAGGGCGACCTCCGGGAAACACTTGAAGCCGTAAGTGCCAAAAACAGAGGAGAATTGTTGATGGAGAAGGCCCCTGTTAATACATCCAGGGCAGCTCCGGCTGTACCATTTATTACTACTTACTCCATACAACACAATAACATCAAACAACTAATCAAGAAACATTGGCACATTATCACCAATGATACCATTCTTGGCAGTATCGTACCACCACAACCAAGGGTAATCTTCAGGGGCGCACAGTCCCTACAGGGTCAAGTGGCTCCTAATGTTCTTAACCCTCCAGTGAGAAGTAAAGGGTTTTTTGACCATCTGAGTGGATACTATCAATGTAGACGATGTAGAGTTTGTCGTTTTAATTCTAATCCATCTAGAAGGACTACATCTGTCCTATCCACAGCCACACAGAAGACATTCACGATTAAACCGTGTATCACTTGTGCTTCCACTGGAGTCGTCTACCTGCTGCAATGCCCTTGTGGCTTGCAGTACGTAGGCCGCACTAAACGTCCATTACAAGTGCGCCTGAATGAACATATTACAAACATCATCTCAGGTTTTAAGAATCATTCAGTCTCCAATCATTACCGTTTAGTACATAATAGAGATCCGTCCAATACACTCTTTTTGGGCATTGACAAACACAAGCCTAATTGGAGAGGCGATCATTTGGTCAGGGAAATCTCGAAATTGGAGATGGCCTGGATTCACCGATTAAAAACTTATGTCCCTTACGGAATGAATATTGAGACAGATATTAATGCCTTTATAAACAATGCTTAATATATTTAGAAGATACCTATATGTGTTAATGACATATTTCAAATAAGACAATGTAAACACTGTTCAAACCTACCCTTTTTGAACAGAGGTATAATTTTAGTTTGTCATGGTCGCTGTAGTTCGGGGATCAAGATCATGTCTCCCCCGCGCCTCTACATCTCTCCTTCCCCTAGGGATTGCCCCTACCAATAAGGACAAACCCCTTGTGAGCAAGATCAATGTTTGCTAACTCTGGATCTCCCCCGTCCCATTATTTGGAGAAGCCTGTTTTCATTCTAATATTTATACATCCTTGGTGCTATATAAGGATTGGCCCTATTTTAGCAACCATTAGCATTTATGTCATGCGATTTGGATCCCCGAGATACGGCTCCATTAGACTATATGCATTAAGGGATATGTCTGGTACCAATGGACTCTTCCTCCTTCCGATTCCCGGGAATCCTCAGTAAATAGAGATTGGTCTACTACACCCAAACCCTTACCCTTTCTTGTTCACTCACACTTATTTTTGGAAAATCAGATATGTATAATCCAAAAACTATTCTGTTACCATACACTCTCCCTTTAAGATTTTACCTATTAGGATATACTTTCCCTCATCTAGTTGATAGATGACGGAGTGTATCTCCTATCACTTTTTGTGGTTTTGATGTCCTCCGTTTTAAGTTTGGTTTTGCATATTGGAGAGAATTTTTATAGTCACGTCTTTGACTGCACATATATTTCACTATATTTGTCAAAAAATCGGAGATAAAAAATCACACACGCTCCTTGTTGTTAATAGTATTAACAATTATTTTTCTAATGTTATCGGTTTAGTATGCAACTTAATAGTTGCAAACGCTCACCTATGGATATCCACATTATATGCCCAAACACACTCCTTCACGGGTAACATATAATGTATATTACATATATTTCACAATTTATGTTTCCACACTTCTGTTTATCCCAGTGAACGGCTGGATGAGCGTTTCTCCTGGTCATTACTGGGATAGCGTTACACTGTCCTCCCCTCACACATCTTGACATTTAAGGGCAAGCTTTCCCTGAACCAAGATGGACCCTTCTTTGCTCCCGTACCTCCCATAATGAGGCGTTGCCCTATATATTGATATGACTCACTGCACGGCCCTATCCCCATTGATAATGTCTTTTATGACGAAAAGCTTCTGGGAAGGCGTGCAGTGACGTCATCGCGTTCAGCGTCTCTGGAAGGAGGAAGGGTTCGTTTTTATTATATGCCGGCCGGCGTTCTGTGTCCTCTCTGTTTGGAGTCCTTTTATGCGCTTGTTATTCCTTTGGAATGTGAGTACTTTTGACCAATAAAAATACTCATTATGTTTTAAACGTTATTATGCCATGGTCTGCCTTTCTTTCTTTTCTGGCCACGTTTGATGCACCGCTGAGTGCTACTCTCTGGATCTGATTTGCTATTGGGTCTGGTCTGAGGTCTTGTGTCCGGTGTGACCAGCAGATGCTGGGAGATCGTTTATCCTGAAGTCTGTCCCCCCATCCGTTGGAAGCCAGGATTTCCATATGGGCTCAGTTTGAAAGGCTTGATTATGCCTACCATCTGGTAAGGATATTATATACTGGTGGTGGCACTTTAGGGTGGTGTGGAGCACAGCGGTGTGAAAAGCCACTTAACCTGGAGTGCCTGGTCCCTAAAGAATAGGAGGCTATATCCCAGGACGGCATTCAATCTTTGAACTGTTTATATCCTCACAGGTTGATTCACACATGGGCTAGTGTGTGATATAATACAGGACTCATTTGTCACAGATTGCTACTGCTAACCACCTAAATCAACCATTACCATCACCCCTAGATAGTGCTGTTCACATTAGAATTAGTGTGTTCTTATACTGTTCTATTTAGTTTTTATTTTATAGATAACTTTTACCCACTGGTCATGTACTAACAGTTCTCAGTCTGACTGTTTCTGATTATGGTATAGATATTTGGCTAATTTACCTGGCGCAGTTTTTTCTCCTCTATGCTATATTGTGTTTATCCCACTATTCTGCAGCCGGTTTAGATATTCTTTTTAACTATTTATTTTTATTTTTTGTATTATTGTTCCTTTTTTGTCACCCACATTTATTTTTGTTCCTTCCCTTTTTTTCCCTCCCCTTTTTCCCCTCACTTTATTTGGTTAGCGCGGTTTTTTCTTCTTTATAATGAAGATAAATCACTGCTTAAAATGGTTGTAAAGGCAGGACATGTTTTACCTTAATGAATTCCCTGCATCAAGGTAAAAAAAATTCCTGTATCTGTATGGACCCCTCCTGAATACCTAGTTATTTCAATCCAGCGATGTGCCCACCTGCAGTGTCTCTCTCTGCTCACAGAGGTAGCAGTGGGAGTAATTGGTTTCTACTGCTGTCAATCAAATTCTGTGAGCAAAGAGTGGGGGGCGGGGCTGAGGAGATACTTCCTATTTGGGCCCACCAAGAAGAGGAGGAGCAGAGAGTGCCAGTGGGGGATAAGAGAAGAGGAGGATTGGAACCACACTGTGCAAAACCATTGCACAGAGCTGGTAAATATAACATGTTTGTTATTTAAATAAAAAAAAAAAATCAAGCTTTACAGCCACTTTAAAGAGGGATTGTTGGTTTCCTGGTCCTCCCCTGCTGGGCTTAGTGGTTTCTACTATTATTCCCTACATCACCGCAGGACATGATGGTGACCTAGGGGCTGGTGGTAGGAACCACAGAGTGCAGCGACAGACCACAAATCCACTCCAGAAAATAGGACTCTTTAATCCTTAAGCAGCGATTTCTTTTCATTACAGTGCCATCACAGGTTGTAGAGGTACTGTAAGTATTTACAATTTTCAATACGTGCCACTTTTTTGGGCAGTTTGAATTTAGCAACAGAGGCGCTCTAATAGTAATTTCCAGCTAAAATTTATATAACTGATGCATAAGTGATAACTGATATAAGTACATATCCAGATTAAATAGCAAATTGCAAGCAAAACATAAATTTTACAATAAATGTAGTAAATAAAGTTTGTTTATAAAAGTTAGGTTTTATTTTTAAATCACTTACGGTCTTGGCATGGATCTTTGCAGACTGGGGATTTTTGGCAAGGATCTTGGCATTTGATCTTCTGGCTGGCACATTTTTTTGTTCCAGACATATCTGCTTTTAGATTTAGTTTTCCTTCTGAGAAAATATAAGAGCTTGAATAGAATTTGTTGTTTGAATATCTTTTAATGGGGCCTTTATATATACTGTATGTAAGAGGAAAACGAATGAAGGCTGGTCACATCTAATTAAGAAGGCGTTTCAACACATACCAGTTTATTATTCATGAACTGGTGCTCCTTGATGATAGGAAAATTGCATATTACATATTTCCTTATTATTATTGTTGCTCACTAATGAATTCTAAACCTCCAAATCTTGGTTATGGAGCCATATAAGATATATAAGGATGATCAGTTTAGCTGACATAATGCTATAGGTATGTGACCGTAAACTGACTATATGGACAAGCTAGTCCACTAATTTCCTTTCAGGAATGTGCTTTTTATCTTTTTATGCCACGTACACACGATCGGATTATCCGGCGTACTTAGTCCCTTAGTACTGAGGCCCGCCGGACTTTCCAAACGCGCGGACTGTGACATTATAAGGTGGCGGGGTCACCATGTGACATCAGCCGGTCCCTATATAAGGTGGCGGGGTCACCATGTGACATCAGCCGGTCCCTAAATAAGTGGCCGCGCATGTTGAGGGCACGCGGACTGGTACGGCTCAGGAGGGGGGGCACTCGCTTGTCCCCACCCCCTTTCTTGACCGGCCGGGCTGCTCTGATATGGATTTTGGGGGGGACCCCGCAACGTTTTTTCGGCATAGGGATTTCCCTTTAAATCCATACCAGGCGACGGGGCTCACGAGGTGTCAATCTTGCCGATCGAGGCAGCGGCATTGACTTCCTTCGCTAGTCCTGTCTACCTGGAGTCACGTTCAAAATGAACAGACTTTACTCCGTGTGTGGGCAAGTCTGTTCATTTCAAAAGTCCGGCGGTCTAGCACACAGACGGCCGGATAATTTTGAGTCAAAACTTCTTTCTAAGTCCACCGAACTTTTGGGAAGAAAAAGTCCGCCGGAGCCCACACACAGGCAGATTGTCCGGCGGACCCTGGTCCGCCGGACCAAGTCCGCCGGATAGTCCGATCATGTGTACGCGGCATTAGAAGATAATTATGCTCCAGTGGGGTTGAGTTGGCCATTCCTTACACACAAATCCTGTATTACCACAGCCAAAATGTAAATGATCTCTATCTCGTTTCAGAGTTGCCATTAAGCACGTGTCTGAACCTGGTCATCGGCCACGCCATCATGGGCAGGACTCTGTGGCGAAACATAATCTTTATTTAAGTATTCTTGTCATATTTCCTAATATTGAGCTCCATCCACAGAATGAACCCACATGAGATATTTAGGTGTGAGGACATATTTTGCCTAAATATCACAATGATCCTGAAACTGTTGATTCACTAGACTGTTTTGCGGTATTTATCACAAACCACTTGGTAAATACTGCATGAAAAGATGTTATACACAATTCACAGATGGTAATAAATAATGAAATGCATGCAGTAATTAAGTAGTGGTCCAGGCATGCAGTATTTAAGGAATGTAAATATATAATAGGCAGTTTTGAGCAGTTTTTGCCTTTTTGGATCAGTTCTCTCAACAGTAAAGCATAGAAACCTAAATATGGAAATCATTGGGGTTTTGATTGAAAATGTATACTTTATTTTTCAAGAAAATATACAAAAAACAAATACTTTGAACAGGGTACATTCATCATCAATCATACATTAAATTACATTCATCCTGCGGTATGTTGCGCAGAGTACTGATACCCTGAAACATCACATCATGCATGACGCCGCATTACCCTGTAAGCATTACATCAATAACATTTAACGGTTTTCTTCATCTGTCATCTTCAGTCAGTGGCAATTCAATAGGCAATGGGTGTGATGTGGGGGGGGGGTAGGGGTGGGGGTGGGTGGTGAGGGGGAGAAGAGTTCACAGGCCCGAAGCTTTATTGAACTGCCCATGGATACATAGAGTGGGAGGGGGGGGGGGGAAGGGGGGGAACAAAAAATTCAGTCCTCCTCTTCCTCCTTGAAACAGCGTCCTTTAAGCAACACAGCACCCGCCAGGCACTGTCAATGTCTTCCTGTGAGTGAGTCCCGCAGAATAGTCCGTTCAGCACACCGAAGTGTGTGATTGCAGTCTGTGGTACAAAGTCTTTGAGATCAGGTTCCAGGACCCTCAACAGGCCCTGTGCAAAGGGGCACTCCCAGAAAACATGCAAAGCAGTTTCCTCCTGGATGATGCAAAAGGGGCAGTGTCTGTATCTGCACAGGTTTCTGGCATGCATAAATGTCCTGAGTGGCAACCCCCCTTGGATTGCCATCCATGCCAGATCTTTGTGCCTGTTGGTGAGTCTCTTTGAAGAAACGTTCCTCCAGACCACTTTACAAGTGGCTGAAGGGAGGCCTGGAATGGTCTCGACGATGTCCGATGCTCTGATCAACTTGTGGATAGTTTTTGGCTTCCACAAGTCGGGCTTCACTCCATGTAGCCCTAGCTCCTTAATAAACTTGAAAGTATCCAAGTAGTACCAAGGAGTGTCCCAGTTGTAGGGGATGGAGCTGTCCCATTTGTCCCATCCAAGGGTCCTCCAGAGAGGCAGGAGGAAAAAACGGGACATGGAGTTACCGCCAGAGTCTACAGTTCTGTCAATCAGCGTTCTGCGGATGCAGTTACAGGCAAAGAAGACCCTCAGTAAAGTGGCGATGTCAGGCACGCCCTTACCGCCTTTGAGGGGTTCCTTGAACATAACCGCTCTCTTCACTCTGTCCATTTTGGAGCTCCAGATGAAGTGAAACACCGCCCTGGTGATGGCCTTGCAGGTGTTAACCCGGGGGGGCCAGGCCTGGGCGAGGTATTGCAACACAGGGAGAATCTCGCTGCGGAGTACCAGTGTTTTCCCTTCGATGGTAAGTTCTCTGAGGCTCCAAAGTCCAATGGGGGGTTGATTTACTTAAAGTATAACTAAAGGATTTTTTTTTTACTTTTGGATAAAGTGGAGGTGGATTAGAACACTTGTCAGACTTTTTTTGCTGTCTATCCCCATTAGGGAGATTCACCCTCTCCATTTGTCCTGTTTACCATTGTCATTGAAAGTGAAATGAAAATAAAATCTCAACAAAAAGTCTTGCTTAGGGCGCAAAATAGTCTAGCACTGGCCCTGGGTATGCACATAGTTGCACATTTTCAAATTAGGTACTTGGCTTTATATGGGGCTCTGTTTATTCAGAAGTACGCAATCAAAAGAATCAGCACCCTGATTCTTTTGTTTACTCTATTCACATTCACTATTTAGTGGTCAGGATTGACCCACAATCATACTAGCTTCAATTTTAACACTTCACAATCACTTTATGTGTTCTTTTGTATTCCACTATATAAAACATCGTCAGAGGTGAACTGTGTGCATATGTCATCTGAACACCAAATCGTATTTTGGCTATATAACACCACAAAAAAGAGAGGGAGCTTTGGATACTACTCCCAAACTTAAATACAAACGTCAAAATGTATAACAATAACATAGAAAATGAACATAAAAATACTTATGACTGAGTAAAAAACAAAACGTTATCAGCCATTTATCCTCTAGAATAGGGATGGGCCCGGTGTTCGATTCGAACCCATGTTCGAATCGAACATCGGGCGTTCGCCCGTTCGGCGAGCCCAGAACTATTTGGGCCGCTCGCATCACATTCGTGTGATGCGAGCGGCCCGCAATGCATTGCGCCAGTCGCAGTGCAATGCTGGCTGATGATTGGCCAAGCATGCACTGTGACCCCGCATGCTTGGCCAATCACAGCGCCGGCAGCGAGGAGAGCCATAATTGGCTACAGGCAGGATGCCTGTAGCCAATTATAGCTCTGGGGCTTTAGTACACTGAAACATGCTTGTGTTTCAGTGTCAGCGTGTCAGTGTGCTGCTGACTGCTGACATTATGTGCTATATTTCTGGGGATTTGTGTGTGCGTGCTGTTAGTACAGCATTGCAGTATCATATCTGGGGGGTGTCTATAGGTTGCCTGTGAAGGGGGGCATGTTTCCTGTGCTTAGAACTGTCCCTGCAAAAAGTGCCTTTTTTGCAGGGAAAAAAGCTATTTAAAAGCACTCGTGGCTAATGAATTGATGGCTCCCGTAACACAGAGAACTGTCATTCATTGATAAAAAAAATAAAAATAAAGCGTGGGGGTCCCCCCAAATTCAATAACCAGGCCCTTCAGGTCTGGGATGGATATTAAGGGGGACCCCAGCCAAAAAAAAAAAATGGCGTAGGGTCCCCCTTAATATCCATCCCAGACCCTTGAGGTCTGGGATGGATTTTAAGGGGAACCCCAGCCAAAAGAAATGGCGTGGGGTCCCCCTCAAAATCCATACCAGACCCTTATCTGAGCACGCAACCTGGCAGGCCGCAGGAAAAGAGGGGGGGACGAGAGCGGCCCCCGTCCCACCTGAACCATACCAGGCCACATGCCCTCAACATTGGGAGGATGCTTTGGGGGTCTGAGACCCCCAAAGCACCTTGTCCCCATGTTGATGAGGACAAGGGCCTCTTCCCCACAACCCTGGCCGGTGGTTGTGGGGGTCTGCGGGTGGGGGGCTTATCGGAATCTGGAAGCCCTCTTTAACAAGGGGACCCCCAGATCCCGCCCCCCCCCCCTGTGTGAAATGGTAAGGGGTACTTGTACCCCTACCATTTCACCAAAAAAGTGTCAAAAATGGTAAAAATGACAGGAGACAGTCTTTGACAATTCCTTTATTAAAATCTTCTTTCTTCTTTCTTCTGGTCTTCCTTTCTTCATCCTTCGGTTTCTTCATCTTTTCCTTCCGGCATCTTCTTCCATCTTCTTCTTCCATCATCTTCTTCCTCCGATCTGCTTCTTCTTGCGCTGGTCTTCTCGTCCTTCTCGTCAGGCATCTTCTTCCATGGCGTCGGCGTCTGTTCTTCTGTCGGGCCGCTCCTCACAATGGGAGGCTCCCGCTGTGTGAGGCTTCGCTCCGTCTGACAGGTCTTTTATAACATTAGCCGCGAGTGATTTTAAATAGCTTTTTTTCTTGCAAAAATGACACTTTTTGCAGGGACAGTTCTAAGCACAGGAAACATGCGCCCCTTCACAGGCATACTATAGACACCCCCCAGGTACGAAATTTAAAGGAATATTACACTTTATTGTTTCAATTTAAGCATTATTAAAATCACTGCTTCTGAAAAAACAGCCGTTTTAAAAAAAAAAAAAATTGCATTGATACATGTCCCCTGGGGCAGGACCCAGGTCCCCAAACACTTTTTATGACAATAACATGCATATTAGCCTTTAAAATTAGCACTTTTGATTTCACATCCATTATAACTAATAGGGTTCTAAAGCTCGCATGGACTTTAGGTCCGTTCTGGAGCGAGCCGAACGGGGGGGGTGTTCGGCTCATCCCTACTCTAGAACCCCTCTAAGAACAAAACATTAAAAAAAGCAGCATTAGTCATAGATGACAATTATTCACTTAAGGACCGACAGGATTTTCCCACTTAATGACAGGCCATTTTTTGCGATACGGCACTGCGTCACTTTAACTGACAATGGCGTGGTCGTGCAACGCTGCACCCAAACAAAAGTGACGTCCTTTTTTTCCCCACAAATAGACCTTTCTTTTGGTGGTATTTTATTACCTCTGCATTTTTTTTTTGTGCGCTATAAACAAACAAAAAAGAGCGATGAATCAAGATTATAATTATAGTAAAAAGTGTGGGACTTTTGAGGCACAGCATTTTAGTAAAAAATATAGAATTTTATTTCATTTCCTTAAAATTGGACATATAATAATGACAGACTTATACTAAAATGCAATTATAAAACAGTCAATTCCAACCACTGCAGTAATTTATACAACATAGTCTTTCTGCTCAACGCATTTCTTGGACATTTCTTGGCATTCTCTTTATCAGGAGCTAAAAGACTTTTTTTTGCTGCCATCTAAATAGAAGGACAAGATTTATTTTAAATGAGTAGTCATATGAATATAACATAATTTCACATATCATGCAAAGACCCCTCCCCCAGAGACTGTGACATGCACCCAGGTATTCCCTTATGGTTCAACTGTATACAGCAAGGAAGTCCCAGATGGGGGCCCTCTCCCCCTTATCCTACTCCTCCTCCAACCTCCAACCTTAAATATAGTTTGTCCACTTATCTGTTTATTAATTTCACTGATTGCCTTAATTTACATGTACTATAAGTACTACCTAGAGGCATAAGCATTATTTATCATTTATATTGCATTAACTCTTGAATGTTTGGCAGGTTTCAAAAATGAATTAATATTATTAAGGGGTAGTACTATCCTATGTATAGAAGAGGGGGTGGGGGGCCACTATTAATGGTTGTGCTACCTCTCCCCTTCACCCATCCGTATATGTAATAGTCCATCTGTATGCCCACTGTCTATATAACTAGAGATTCATATACCTCCCTCCCCGAGGGTTACATCAAGAGCTAGAAATGCACATACCTTAATCATAGACATAGGCCATAATTTACATATAATACTTACCTTCTAATTTGCAGCCATGACAATTGATTAAACATTTAAATAATTCCTGCTATCCTGATGAAACAGGGAGGTGATCCATTAGGCAAATAGTTGATAAGTAAACTCATTTCATAGGTTTAATTTAGGTTCCTCACATTGAGTATATAAGGTAATAACAGTTTAAGTTAAATTTAAGTTCTTCACATTAAGTCTATAGAAAGACCATAAAAGGCCAGAAACAATTATAATGATAGTACTGTAATAATAATAACGGTAATAATAATAATGTTGACAATAGTAGTAAAATTAGTAACACAAAGTAACATTGTTTTACCAAACTTCATTACCTTTATATAGGGATTTATTAGCCAATATTAAAATTAACCTACCTCAGAGAAAGGTGAGGGGAAGGTGATGCTGGTTATAACTATTTAACCACTTTCCGACCCAACCATTTTGCTGGCTTAAGACCAGACCACTTTTTGCGATTCGGCACTGCGTCGCTTTAACTGACAATTGCGCAGTCGTGCAACATGGCTCCCAAACAAAATTGACGGCCTTTTTTTTCCCACAAATAGAGCTTTCTTTTGGTGGTATTTGATCGCCCCTGCGGTTTATATTTTTTGCGCTATAAACAAAAAAAGAGCAACAATTTTGAAAAAAATTCATTATTTTTTACATTTTGCTATAATAAATATCCCCCAAAAATATATAAAAAAATTTTTTTTTCCTCAGTTTAGGCCGATACAAATTCTTCAACATATTTTTGGTAAAAAAATATTGCAATAAGCGATTATTGATTGGTTTTCTGCAGAAGTTATAGCGTTTACAAAATAGAGGATAGTTTTATAGGATTTTTATTAATATTTTTTTTTTTTACTAGTAATGGCTGCGATCAGCGATTTTTATTGGGACTGCGACATTATGGCGGACACATCGGACATTTTTGACACATTTTTGGGACCATTGTCATCTATACAGCAATCAGTACTATTTAAATGCACTGATTCCTGTGTAAATTACACTGGCAGTGAAGGGGTTAACCACTAGGTGGCAGTGTAGGGGTTAAGTGTTCCTAGGGGCGTGTTACTAACTGTGGGGGGCCTGCGGCGTGCACGCGATGGCATGGCTGCAATCTTAAAGGGGACGTACCTGTACGCCCTTTTGCCTGTCCGTGCCATTCTGTCGATGTACATCGTCGTGCGCCAGTCGGGAAGCGGTTAAAACACAGAAATTTCCAAGATTAACGATCATTTGCTCTCTCATTTAAGCAGAGGTTAGCACAGTTTCAAGGACGAAGGAATAGATCAACTATCAAATTAAATGGCTTTTGTTGCTTAAAAAGGCACCCTTTCAGAAAAAAATTATCATACCTGTAATGGTTTGCTGCTGCCAAACAATAAACTTGTGCACAACGGAAAATTTTGTTTTATTTAGGATCGTTGTCATTCGTAAAATACATCATTTTGTTCTGTTATATTCGTTATGTTATGTTAATAAGTTTTCGGATAATTCGTTATTTCAGTGTGTTCAGAGTGTCAATATTCGTTATACTGAATCTCGAATCATGTCGAATTCATTTGTTATATGCGCTATAATTTCCTTCGTATTCGTGATAATGATTGGTAGTTTGGAAAATCGTTTGTTTATTGAATCTTTTAACACACACAATGACAATATCTCTTCTCCTCTGCTCAAATACAATACAACACCCTTCTCACTCAGTTCTCAGGAATGCACTTTGTCAGTAATCCAATCTCCAGTACAAAATTAATCAGCTGATTGGACTGTAATTATACAATTAATTTGTTGTATCCTATATATATATATATATATATATATATATATATATATATATATATATATATATATATATATATATATATACCCATAATTTCTTTCGTATTCGTTGAAATTTGTCTGAATTTCGATTAGTTACGAAACGAATTGCACAAGCCTACCAAACAATACACCAGCCTATTTGCATGCTATAGAGGAGGGAGAAAGAGACTCTGGGACTATGCACACCATATATAAGAGCCTCATTTTTCTCCCAATTGGTCCCAGCTGAGGCCAGGCAGACAGAATTTACCATCCGGATGCCTGACCCTTTCCAAGATGGCTGTGGCGGCTTCAGATGGAACGGCACATGCACCGTGATGTAAGTGCGCATCAGAGATGGGCGTTATTCACTGCTCAGCGCTCTAGCATACCAGGAGCAAGGAGGAGGGACGGGCAAGATTCCCACTCCGACATGACAAATCAGGCGGGCGTGTTTGCACATGAGGACGGAGGAGGTGGAGGGCGTGGCCAGCTGTATCAGCCTATGTCATAGCCTGCCATCTTGAGAGAGGGCAATGCCCATACCTGAGTGGGGGAGGAAGAATATACATGCATGATATGATGCAGGCCATTATTTAAAGTGTAATTCAACCTATGATTAGTTGAGTATTGTCACAAATTGAAAATTGAGAAGGTCCCCCAATTAATCTTCATTTATTTAAACTTTGTAATAAGGCACAGTAAATGCACAAGGCAGCTCGCAAAGGCTTTTTAGGGCATTTTTTGATATTTGGCACTGTGCTATATTTACTGGCAATTGATTGGTCATGCACTAGCCCAAGTCCTCTCCCTTTGTTAGATCCCCTCTTTAGGTGTAGAAAACGTTTTACTGTTCCCCCTCTTGAGGGTTTCTGGGATTGTTGGGAAATATGAATATAATATGGTTTTCTCTGCTTTTGCAGTCTCTCATTCTTTTTTGGTCTCTTTCTCTCGGTCAGGGAGGCTGGAATCTAGAAAAGACACCTAGATTTTTTTTTTGTAACAAAAAGTCATGGACACTGTTCATTGCCCATTGGCCAGGGAGGGAATGATCCTATCCCTCTGCTCTGGGGGACCCCCCACCAAGGGGCTTTTAGACATATTTGGACATGCTTAAAAATTTCTGTGTTCCTCAATGAATGATAAAATAACATTTCCAAACTTACCTTAAAGTCTTTTTTTTGAAGTCCATTGAGAAACAAAGCTTTTGCCAATCTTTGCCCCCCACACCTCATGTCAATAGCCATAATTACTGCTTGCTGACGAATCATAGACATGATAATTAGAGACCAGTGTTCCAAACCCCTGTAGGCAGTAATATAACCTGACTGTTTAAGAATGCACACATTTCTGTGTGCCTCAATGCATTTCAAGAACATTTTTACAGTAAGTGCAAAAATATTACTTTAAAATACAGTAATAATAATCGATTCAAAAAAGTGTGAAAAGGGATATGACAATGTGAAGAATCAGTGGCAGTAAAGAAGTTAACCAAAAAATATAGTATCTGGAAATATATTTACATGTATTATGGTATAGAGGTATATATGGTATATACATCCAGGGTTGGAGTAAGCACAGCTGGAATGGAATCTATGAATCATGCAGTGGCATAGATATACATAATAACAATATATATTAGTAACTGAATAGTATTTTTACAGAGAGATGATTATCTGTAGTAGACTTAACATGTGCACAAACAGGAAAAAAAAACTCATGCTTTAGTTATGCTAATCATTAGCATTGGAATACATTGCTATCTAGTTTATATATATATATATATATATATATATATATTATATATATATAATATATATATATATATATATATTTATGGTAAGAAACATGACTCCTTAGTGTAAGGGACATTGAACTTGGGATTTCCAAACAGGTTTGCCTGACTGTTTTTCAGGTGGACCTGGCTAGAAGCTCCATGTTGGTCTATGGGCAGGCTGATGTAAAGGAACTTGTGTCTGTTTACACCCACCTACCTCTGAGTCCCTCCGGGTCTAGAAAAAAAAGGAATAAGAGTGCATCCTTTTCTAATTTTATGGAGGTAGCCTGATGTAAATAGACACAAGTCCATTTACATCTGGCTGCCCATAGATCAATCATAGGTCTGCCCCTGTCTGCTGTGCAAATGTGGACACACTGTCAAAAAACTGATATCCATCCCATTCAGCTCCAATTCAGCAGAGGATCTGTGGAGATTTACAATTATCTGGGTGTCCTTTGTAAAGAAAGCAAAATGTTTGATATTAGTTTTATTATAGTATATATTTAGTGTTGTCAAGATTGCCTCATTAAAAGCATACTCCACTGAACCTTATACAAAATGCATGAATTATCTACAATAAATCTCAGCACATAAAGTTTAAATGGCGTGTTATGTTGTACAGCTGTAATGTATTAGTGGGTGAACTGACCTGCACAAGTCAGAGCTTTTGATGTACTTCACTTCAGGCAAGTGGTAGTAGATAATTACAAATGCTTGCTTAAGTGATTTAGAAAATTCTGTTGTCACATATGTTTTTGTATATGTTGGTTGTTATGTTGGTTTCTCATCAATGCTAGCATCCCCTCTGATCCACAAAAAGGCTTTCACTCTTTCTGCATCAACAATGGAGTAGCAATGAATTGAAAGGGTGCTCCTTCAGGCAAAAAAACACAATGAGAAGGCAGAGGCTACTGTTTTCATAAGATGTAGGGGGTGTAGATTAGAAACTTTTGGGCCACCATGGCTATGATTAGACATGTAGAAATGACTGTTGATACTATTTGGACAATATTTATTAGCCTATGTTAAAAGTGTGAAGTTTTTTACCCAGTTCCTCCATTTCATTCAACCCTTATATTATCTATATATGCTCCCTGTAATTTAACACTAGTGTCCACAGGTTCTGCCTGGCTGGGTCCCTTTCAAGATATTTGCAATCTGAGAATTCACAGCAGGTAGTGTAGTTATTTGTATACAATTCATGTTGTCTATTTAATGTGTATGATATAATGCTCATTACTCTGTAATCTTAGAAAACTCATGCCAATTCTCTCTGAGAAAGCGGGCATTGTCCTGTAAAATACGCTAGGGATATCCAGATGAGAAGCCCTTATGATCATCGGGAGGGGGGCTTGAATATTTATCATTGGCAAATATGTAACTGTATTGTTCACTATTATTACCTGTGTATTGTGGAGTAGCAAAAGGTTGAGAATGGACAGTAGTAGAGTTGAGCGGACACCTGGATGTTCGGGTTCGGCGGGTTCGGCCGAACTTCGGAAAAAAGTCCGGGTTCGGGACCGAACTTGACCCGAACTTGACCCCGAACTCCGAACCCCATTGAAGTCAATGGGGACCCGGACTTTTGAACACTAAAATGGCTGTAAAAAGGTCATGGAAAGGGCTAGAGGGCTGCAAATGGCAACAAAATGTTGTTAAGAGCATGGCAAGTGATCTTCAAACAAATGTGGATAGGGAAATAACTTAAAATAACTTAAAAAAAAAATAAAAAAAAAAAAAAAAAATGCTGGAGGCCCCCTTCTCAGCAGAAGAGGTACAGGAAGTCATTAAGAACCTCAGAAACTCAATGGCACGATGCCGCACATATGGTGGGAATACCCCAGAATACGCACTTTCTGGAAAAAATTATTCAATTTAATGGATAAGATAGTGGGAAAATAAAATACTTGGAAATTAAAAAAAATGAAAAAATTATAATCTTGACCTAGGAGGACGAAATTCAAATGGAGTAGGAGGTTGAGGTGGCGGTGGATGTGGCGGTGTAGGTGGAAGCGGTGGTGGAGGAGGACGAGGTAGCCAACACTGGTTCAAAAATACAACAATGGCTGGGTAAGGCTAGTGGTGAATGATGTGTCGAATTCTGTCCCCCGTCGCATAGTGTCCGCCCTGTACTGCGCTTTCTCAGTACGCAGGACAAGGGGATTTTGAAACTCTCCAAAGACGATGCACGGTGTCTCCAGTTTCAAGCCACATCATCCGAGATTGAAGCCTAGCCAAGCGAGCCCGTGAGGGGCCCTGTTACTATGTGCTACCGTATGTCCACTTGGATGGTCGGGCTTGAACCTGCACTCACTGCGCAGGCGACGTTCATCTTTGGAGATTTTGTGAATCTCCTTGTCCTCCGTACTGTGCAAGCACTGCACCTGCGCAGTAAGTGGCCGGACACTATCCGATAGCAAGACAGTTTTCGTCAGAACACCGGTATATGTGTCTATTCTGCACAAGGTACGGCCAAGTCCTGTGGGATCCATGCCTGGTTCATTTTAATGAACGTGAGCTTGTCCACATTGGCTCTGGACAGGCGGCTGTGCTTGTCTGTGATAACGCCCCCTGCCGTGCTAAATACACGTTCAGATAATACACTGGCGGCAGGGCAGGCCAGCACCTCCAAGGCGTAAAGGGCAAGCTCAGGCCATGTGCCCAATTTGGAGACCCAGAAGTTGAAGGGGGCAGACCCGTCATGCAGTACGTGTAGGCGTGTGCACACATACTGCTCCACCATGTTGGTGAAATGCTGCCTCCTGCTAAGACGTTCCATCTCAGCTGGTGGTGCTGGTTGTTGTGGCGTGCTGACAAAGCTTTTCCACATTCCGTCTATGCTAACCCTGCCTTGCAAGGTGCTGGCGGTGCCCCGGCTGCGTTGGCGACCTCTTCCTCCTCCTCTGCCTTCGCCTTGTGCTTCCACCGTACCCCCGCTTCCAAGTGGGAATGCCACCAGCAGCGCGTCTACCAGCGTGCGCTTGTACTCGCGCATCTTACGATCACGCTCCAGTGAGGTAATTAAGGACGGCACGTTGTCCTTGTAACAGGGGTCCAGCAGGGTGGCCACCCAATAATCAGCACCAGTTAAAATGTGGGCAACTCGCGGTCGTTGCGGAGACACTGCAGCATGTAATCGCTCATGTGTGCCAGGCTGCCCAGAGGCAAGGAAAAGCTGTCCTCTGTGGGAGGTGTATCGTCTGTGTCCTCTGTATCCCCCCAGCCACGCACCAGTGATGGACATGAGCTGGTCTGGGTGCCACCCTGCTGTGAACATGGTTCCTCCTCCTCCTCCATCTCCTCCTCATCCTCCACCTCGTCATCCTCCAGAACTGTGCCCTTGCTGCCAGACAATTGTGTACCTGGCGTTTGTTGGTGCAGGAACCCACCCTCGTAGCCACTTGTAAATGACTGCCCTGAAAGCCTTGGAAATGAACCCTCTTCCTCCTCCTGTGCCACATCCTCTTCAATCATCGCCTGAAGAGTTTTTTCAAGGAGGCATAGAACTGGGATAGTAACGCTGAGAACGGCGTCATCGGCACTGGCCATGTTGGTGGAGTACTCGAAACAGCGCAACAAGGCACACAGGTCTCGCATGGAGGCCCAGTTATTGGCGGTGAAGTGGTGCTGTTCCGCAGAGCGACTCACGCGTGCGTGCTGCAGCTGAAACTCCACTATCGCCTGCTGCTGCTCGCACAGTCTAGCAAGCATGTGCAAGGTGGAGTTTCACCTTGTGGGCATGTCACATATGAGACGGTGAGCGGGAAGGCTGAAGTTACGCTGCAGCGCTGACAGGCGAGCAGCAGCAGGGTGAGAACGCCGAAAGTGCGCACAGATGGCCCGCACTTTCTGCAGCAGCTCTGGCATATCGGGGTAATTCTTCAGGAACCTCTGGACCACCCAGTTCAGCACATGCGCCAGGCAAGGAATGTGCATCAATCCGGCAAGGCCCAGAGCTGCTACGAGATTTTGCCCATTATCGCACACCACCAGGCCGGGCTTGAGGCTCACTGCCACCAACCACTCATCGGTCTGTTGTTCCATGTCCCTCCACAACTCCTGCGCGGTGTGGGGTTTTTCCCCCAAACAGGAAAGTTTTAAAACTGCCTGCTGTCGTTTAGCCCTGGCTGTGCTGAAGTTGGTGGTGAAGGTGTTACGCTGACCGGATGAGGAGGCGGTAGAGGATGAGGAGGTGGAGTAGGAGGAGTTAGCAACAGGAGGCAAACTGAAGTGCCCTGCAATCCTCGGTGGTGGAAGGACATGCGCCAAACTGCTATCCGCCTCAGGCCCAGCCGCCACTACATTTACCCAGTGTGCTGTTAAGGAGATATAACGTCCCTGACCGTGCTTACTGGTCCACGCATCCGTAGTTAGGTGGACCTTGCCACAGATGGCGTTGCGCAGTGCACACCTGATTTTGTCCCCCACTTGGTTGTGCAGGGAAGGGATAGCTCGTCTGGAAAAGTAGTGGCGGCTGGGCACGACGTACTGTGGGACAGCCAATGACATCAGCCTTTTAAAACTCTGCGTCTCCACCAGACGGAATGACAGCATTTCAAAGGCGAGGAATTTTGAAATGCTGGCATTCAGGGCCAGGGATCGCGGGTGGCTAGGGGGGTACTTCCTCTTCCGCTCCAGTGTTTGGGAAATAGAGAGCTGAACGCTTCCATGGGACATTGTGGAGATGGTTGGTGACCCAAGTGGTAGTGTTGCTGGCAGATCCTCTGTTTGCGGGTTGGCAGGTGTCACTGTCACTACAGAGGTGGATGAAGAGGCTGAGACTGCAGCAGAAGAGGAAGCAGGAGGAGCCAGAGACCTTTCTTGGTTTTTGAGGTGTCTACTCCACTGCATCTCGTGCTTTGCACTTAGATGCCTGGTCATGCAGGTTGTGCTCAGGTTGAGAACGTTTATGCCTCGCTTCAAGCTCTGATTGCACAGCGTGCAAACCACTCTTGTCTTGTCATCAGGACATTGTCTGAAGAACTGCCACGCTAGGGAACTCCTTGCACCTGGCTTTGGTGTGCTCGGTCCCTTGCTGCGTTGGGCAGTAGCAGACGTACTGTCTAGGGGACGGACGCTCTGCTTTTGCACCCTGCTCCCTCTTCTGCTGTGCTGGTGACTCTGTGCGACCACCACCTCTTCCTCTGAACTACACTGGTCACCTGCATGACGTTGATTCCATGTGGGGTCAAGGACCTCATCGTCCTCCACATCATCTTCCACCCAAAATTCACCCCTGCCCTCCTTGTCGGTCTGCATAATGGCGAAAGCAGCAGCAGTTGGCACCTGTGTTTCGTCATCATCCGAGATGTGCTGCGATGGTCCTCCCATGTACTCATCATGAAACATAAGTGGTTGGGCATCGGTGCACACAATCTCTTCCACTTCTGGGGCAGGGCTAGGTGGATGGCCCTGGGAACCCTGCTAACAGAGTCATCAAAAAGCAGAGACTGCTGCATGATTTGGGGCTCAGACTGATTGGCTGATTTGCAAGGGGGTGAGGTGAAAGACTGATGGACATCGGCTGCAGGTGCCAACTATGAACTTTCATCAGGAGACTGGGTGGGAGACAATGTGAAGGAACCGGAGGCACTGTCAGCATCAACCCAATCTACTATCGCCTGTACTTGTCCTGGCCTCAACATTCGTACAGCCTCATTAGGCGCGTCAAAATACTGCTGCAGGCTCTGTCGCCTACTCGCACCTGAGGAAGGTGTTTCACTAGTGCGTGTAGCTGGCACAGATCGACCACGTCCTCTCCCTGCAACAGGAGCGCCACCAGCAGCACCACGACCCGGGCCACGTCCCCTTTTTGATGATCTCCTCATATTTTCAAAATTTATGATCTCGCCCTAAATGGGTGTTTTTGTATATAGCAGAATACACGTACAGTGTCTAAAGCGTTTATGAAAACGCAGAAAATGCTATTGGGAAAAAAAAAACACTGCAAAATTAAATTTTTTTGCAATGTTTTTCCAATATCAGAATACACGGACAGTATGTAAAGCGTTTATGAAAACGCAGAAAATGCTATTGGGAAGAAAAAAAACACTGCAAAATTTAATTTTTTTGCAATGTTTTTCCAATATCAGAATACACGGACAGTATGTAAAGCGTTTATGAAAACGCAGAAAATGCTATTGGGGAAAAAAAAAAACACTGCAAAATTAAATTTTTTTGCAATGTTTTTCCAATATCAGAATACACGGACAGTATGTAAAGCATTAATGAAAACGCAGAAAATGCTATTGGGAAGAAAAAACACTGCAAAATTAAAATTTTTTGCAATGTTTTTCCAATATCAGAATACACGGACAGTTTATGAAAACGCAGAAAATGCTATTGGGGAAAAAAAAACACAGCAAAATTTAATTTTTTAGCAATGTTTTTGCAATATCAGAATACATGTATGAACACGCAGAAAATGCTATTGGGGAAAAAAAAAAAAAAGCAAAATTAAATTTTTATGCAATGTTTTTCCAATAGCAGAATACACACAGACTATGGTGTATCTCTTAGTATATGCAGTGTTGGTCCTAATGGTGCACTGAGCTTGCAGGTAAAACTTTTATATTTTGTCTGGCACTGGCCTCATGGCACTGTTAAAAGACTGTGCACTGCACCCCAGCCAGGGTACAATTGATTTAGGAATCTCTTCAATAATTCTCTCTGCCTCTTTCTTTTGCTTAATAAAGAAACTCCCTACTCTACTCTAGCTATCTAGATCGCTCACTGATCTAACTAATTAGAAGCAAAGTTAAGGAATGCTGACTGACTGACTGACTGACTGAATCACACTAACTCCTAAAATCCTCTCAGCAGCACAGGAACCTGTCTATAGCCCTGTCTATAGCAGAATGACGCTGTATGCTGTGTGTCTGACCTATATATAGAGGCTGGGTCACATGCTGCACTGGCCAATCACAGCCATGCCATTAGTAGGCATGGCTGTGATGGCTTCTAAGGGCACACTAGTGAAACGATCGTCGATTGGCTGCCCTGCAGCTGTTAAAAAGGCGCCAATACAGCGCCGAACACCGGACCCGAACCCGAACTTACAGCCAATAGTTCGGGTTCGGGTCCGGGTCCCGAACACCCAAAAGTCCGGTACGGACCCGAACTTTACAGTTCGGGTTCGCTCAACCCTAGCTCCTATTCCCTTTTTTCTGGACCTGGAGGGACCAGGAGGTAGGTGGGTGTAAACTGACGCAAGTTTCTTTACATCAACCTGCCCATAGACCCACATGGAGCTTCTAGTCGGGTCCACTTGAAAAACAGTCAGGCAAACCTGTTTTGAAATCCCTTGTTCAAGGGCCCTTACACTAATGCCCCGTACACACGGTCTGAAATTCAGACGGAAAATGTCCTATCGGACAATGTTGTCGGAAAATCCGACCGTGTGTGGGCTCCATCGTAATTTCCGACGGAAAAAATTTGAGATCCTGCTCTCAAATTTTCCGACAACAAAATCCGGTCGGACTTTTTCCGATTGTATGTAGAGAATTCCGACGGACAAAGTTCCACGCATGCTCAGATCACATTAGGAGACCAAACCTATTGGCTAATAGCCTCTACAAAGTTCCGTCGTACACAACGAACGTCACCCTGTTCAGAATGATCGGATTTTCCGACAACTTTGTCCGACCGTGTGTATGCAACACCAGTGTCGGACAAAATCCATCGGAAAAAGTCTGACGGATTTTGTGGTCGGAATTTCCGACCGTGTGTACGGGGCATAAGGGGTCACGCTTCTTACCATTTCAATGGTAATACATCAATACAATTATAAACTAGATAGCAATGTATTCCCATGCTAAAGATTAGCATAACTAAAGCATTATGTGTAACCATACCTATACTCATGAGTTTTTGTTCCTGTTTGTGCACGTGTTAGGTCTACTACAGATAATCATCTCTCTGTACAAATACTATTCAGTTATTTATATGCTTTATGTCTAGGCCACTCCATGATTCATGGATTCCATTTCAGCTGTACATTATTTTGAGGAACCAAAAACATTCTGTGTTTACATTAATAACTTAACGTATAATGTAATTTTAATTATTATCAATCCTGTTTACATTAATAGCCTAACGTATAATGTAATTTTAATTATTATCAACCCCGGATGTATATGCCATATATACCTCTATACCATAATACATGTAAATACACAAAAATATCTTTACTACAACTGATTTTTCACATTGTCATATCCTTTTTAACAATTTTTTGAATCGGTTACTATTACTGTACTTTAAAGTAATATTTTTGCACTTACTGTAAAAAAAATAAAAATAATTTAATGCATTGAGGCACACAGAAATTAGTGCATTCTTAAACAGGCAGGTTATATTACTGCCTACAGGGGTTTGGAACACTGGTAACGTGTTAATATGCGTTACGTTAAAGCAATCTATTTAGCCTGTAGCATTGTAATGGACCTAAAATGACACCTGTCTTATATTTTCAACACAACGCATTAAAAAGCACAGTAGTGCTTTACTGTATGCTGTGGTGTGCTGCAATGCTGGTTTGTTGAAGCTGCAAAGTTTCAGTGCATTGGGGTATACTGATATAAATACTCATGCGCTACCAAATCCGTTGTGTGAATATTAAAAGTGTGGATTAGTGCTTTACAAAACAAATACTTTAAACTCAAATCTCTTTTAAGCCTGCTGCTAACACTGGTTGTGTTCCTACAAACAATAAGGGTATTCTCGCTAGTGTGTAGTGCTGCGCTGCTATAAAGTGCACATTTCTGATTGTGCTAATTATATATAGCTTAATGCTTCATGTACCAACATAAAAAATATTGTCACAATAAAAAATAATAAGTGTAAAAATGTAATTAATATTTTTTTATAAATTAAACAACAAGTGTCAATACACAGTGGGGGTAATTTACTAAGATGAATGCACTGCGCCGGTTCATACCTTAAAGAGGAAGTAAAGCCTCTTTTTTTTTTTTTGTTTGTTTGTTGTTGTTGTTGTTGTTTGTTGTTTGTTGTTTTTTTTTTTGTTTAAACGTAACCTGCAAGGCAAAGGCATAATGAGCTAGTATGCATAGCATACTAGCTCCTGCGCGCCGCTGTCTACGGCGCATGCGCCGTAGATAGCGGTGCTCTTTCTTTTGTAAATATCTCCTAAACCATGTAGGTTTAGGAGATATTTATTGGACCTACAGGTAAGCCTTAATCTAGGCTTACCTGTAGGCCAAAGTTGTCCCAGAGGGTTTACTTCCTCTTTAATTTGTGCGCCAGATAAATTATTAATTGAGCGTATGAACCGGCGCACGCATAAGCGCAACACATAATATGCCGTCGCACGCGATAATAATATGCCATTGATAATAGCGCACGCCGCTATCATTAACAGTCCATTCACACAGGGGCAACACGACTTCCAGAGCGACTTGGGGCGACTTACAACACGACTTGGGGCGACTTACAACACGACTTTAAGTCGCCCCCAGGCCAGGCGACTTTAATTTAAAAAAAGAAACGGCATGGGTTTCCCTCCAAGAGCATACTAGGCCCTTCAGATCTGGTATGAATATTAAGGGGAACCCCGCGGCAAAAAAAAAATGGTGTGGGGGTCCCCCTCAAAATCCATACCAGACCCTTATCCGAGCACGCAACCTGGCAGGCCCCCCCTCCTGAACCGTACCAGGCCACATGCCCTCATCATTGGCCCCCCAAAAGCACCTTGTCCCCATGTTGATGAGGACCACAACCCCACAACCCTGGCCGGTGGTTGTGGGGGTCTGTGGGCTGGGGGCTTATCGGAATCAGGAAGCCTCCTTTAACAAGGGGACCCCCCAGATCCTGGCCCCCCCCCTGTGTGAAATGGTAAGGGGGTACAAAAGTACCCCTACCATTTCATCAAAAAAGTGACAAAAGTGTTAAAAAAAGACAGGAGACGGTCTTTGACAAGTCCTTTATTAAAGTCTTCTTTCATCTTCTTTCTTCTAGTCTTCTTCCTTCTTCCTTTCTTCATCCTTCAGTTTCTTCATCTTCTTCCTCCATCTTCTTCTTCCTCCGATCTGCTTCTTCTTGCTCTGGTGTTCTCGTCCGGCATCTTCCTCCACGGCGTCTCTTCTTCGTCCTCGGGCCGATCCGTGCAATGGGAGGCTCCCACTGTATGACACGTCTCTTCTTCTGACAGGTCTTATATAATGGAGGGCGGGACCTACCACGTCACTTCTGGTCCGTGTCAGCCTCTCCTCTCGCCCTACACGTTACGTCATTCCCCACTTCATCGTGGGGGGAAGAGGCCAGCTGACAGAGTGTACTTTTTATAATACATGCAATTGAAAGGGACGGCTGTCATTTTGTTGGAGTCCACTCTTGTACATTCCTTCGGCCATTTACCCTTAGTCTTTCTATTTGTATTACGGTGGCTATGTTTTGGTATATTCTTAATGTTTAAAATAGGCAGCCATTTTAATGGGGACATTAGATCAAAAGTGCTTTTATCCATATTCTAATTGATTGTATTCAGGACATCATAAACTGACCCATCACATGTAAATACACAAGGCAATCAATACTGTCCTATTCTTATATAACACTAATATCTCTATCTACATACATGCTGTTAGGTACCTGGTAGTAGAGCCCGACTTGTAGGAGAAGACGCCTCTTACAACGCTGGTTCAGGAGCCGCTGGAATGGTAACAGTGGTCTCGTGAGCACAGTGGGTAGGAGTGCCTGATGGAAGTTGTAGTGGCCAGCACAGGAACAGATTGGAGATCCTCCAGGGATGGCTGGACTGCAGATGACAGTAGGCAGAAGCAGTCAGCGAGCTGGATGGCAGAAGATGCAGATACAGCGGCAGCTGGATGAAAAGGCTGGAACACAGCAACACAAGACAGCAGGCAGTAGGCAGAGTTAGACAGTCCGGGTTGGCAGGCAATAGGCAGAGGCACACAGCCGAACAAATAGCAAGGTCAGACGGTCTGGGTTGGCAGGTGATCAGACGGATGAGGACGGCAGACAATAGCAGAGTCGGTAAGGCAGGCAGAAGTCTGCAACAGTTCCGGGTCAGGCAGGCCGTGTCAGATTGGAGAAGGTAGAGAAGTCAGACGGAGCCGGGTCAATACACGATCAGCAAGACGGATTCAGATAACACTGGTACAGAGCTGCAGACAAAACAGCGCCGCACAAGTGTAACTGAGGTACTTTTAAAAGTTCCTCTGCGCCAAACAGCATGCTACGGCGCATACTGGTGGGCAAACATTGCTGCATAGTTCGGGAAGGGGCCCGTGTGCCCCTGATCGGTACTGGCATGCAATAATAATCTCTGTTCCATGTACACTGAGTTGGGGTGCCTTGTGGCACGGTAACGCACCAATTGAATTACAGCAACACGTAGGTTTGAAGCAGGCCTTAACCTGAAAGGCAATCTAATACCATTTGTTTAGACAGATATTTCACACCTTTGGATGTATAGTGAAAATATATTTAAAACTACATTTTCCACAGATGCCTTTAGTCTTTGAGTTCAAGTAGGTGGCAAGAGAGAACAGCTGATGTTCTGCTTTTAGTGTAATTTCTATTTTTTCTCTGTGCCTTTCTAATTTTAAAAACTGTAGTTAACTCTGCATCTCAAACTTTCACTTATCACTGCAGTGCCAGTGCCTTTGCTATATTGCTAATAGTGTATTCTGCAAGACTCATGCCAATATTGCCAATTTTTTTACCAATTTTTTTGATAGTGTCCTTAGGTGATGGACTTCTTCTATTCTTTGCCAAATGAATTTTACCTCCTTAAACTTCTATCAAGATCCGGCTGCTTATTACCTTCATGCCTCACTAGTAGTTTCTGCATCAGTTACCTTTGAGTTCACCTTTAGAA
>CM053036.1:151341227-151435185 GCA_028564925.1 Lithobates sylvaticus | reverse complement strand
TAAAATATTTCTCTCTTTTTAAATTATTAATAATATAGTAAAAATGCTTACTCAGTGTGAAGCTAGTGTCAGTTCTGATAAAGTTAACAGATGGGTGTTAAAATGTATTAAGCGTCATGGCGGGGGTCCTTATGAAGTGCCAGAAAAATATAAGCAGACATGGACTATGATGAATGAATTTTTAGAAAAAACTGTTTTTGAGAGCAAAATTTCAGAAAGTAAAAGAAAAGGTTGTATTGTACAGGGCTTGTTATCTTGCTGTTTAACAATGGAAAGTTCGTTGAAGGATAAGGTTGAGGAAATTGCCCAGTTACAGAGTGCAGTTGATAATAGCAACAAGGTTTGTCAGAGGTTACAAAACCAATTAGAATCTGAGACTGTAAATTTAAAATTGCATGCAGTCACCATTGGGGAAGCTCTGCTTGAGAAGTCTAAACATTGTAATGAATTATCAGAAGAAAATGAAAGATTGAAATTAAGAATTATGGAATTAGAGAAGAGATTTCAGGAATGCAGATATGCATCGAATCGTGGATTCAGCAATCTGCAGCAAAATACAAACATTCTATCAAATGAAACAGAACCTCATATTAAATCTGATAATTCATTGCCAGCCGCACCCACTGTGACCACCACAGTTTATAACAATAATAATAATACAGGTGAAGTTCAGCTTGTAATGAAGCCTTTGAAACCAAAAGAATTAGATGCAATTCTTAAAGAAATAGGAATGATTCCCTGCCATGATTTAAACAGATTTTTAAAATGGTTTTGTGACTTGCAGAATGTCAGAGATATGTACAATCTCAACCCATCTGATTTAGACAGAGTTATGCAACATTCTATAGGAAATAGTCTTTGGGTGAGAATTAAGCAGATCTGTACTCAGCCAATGAGGACAAGGGACATATTGATGGAATTGTTATGTGTTTTGTATGGTGTACGTTCTGATGTTACTGTTCATGGGAAGATCAAACAAATGAAAAGTGAATCTCTCTACGAACTGTCAGAAAGGATAAAATCTATTATGGAAATATTGGTCAGTAATAATCTTGCATTTGAGCATGGTGGCTTGTTACATATGAGTATATTTCTACATGCTTTGAACGAAGAGATTAGACAAAATATTTTACTAGTTACCCCAAATCCCCATGATTTAAAAGATGTATTGTTGAAAGCAGACAATTTATGGAGAAAGTCAAATGAGCAAGCTGTCAAGATTGATTTAGCCACATTGTTTAGGACAAATACTGAACATAAAGATCAAAAGATAATGTCTTATGATAACAATCAAAGAGGAGACACCAGGTCAAATATAGGTGATATTAATATGAAAAGCAGAGCTGACCAAAATCATAATAAAAAAGTATCTAAGGCTTGGATACCATTTTCTCAGTTAAAACAGAAATATGACCACTTGAAGATTGAGTACGATAAAATGAAAATGGAACATAACACATTGCTGGGACAGCTAAACAGATTACATTATCCAGATCTGTTTTTGAATACAAGTGACATTTCTCTACAGTGGGGGTGGTTTAGTTTCAACCTGGGGATGTGTAAATAGTCCTTTGTTTTAACTTCAAAGAATGTTTAAGGATCTTGCTAATTAGTTTTGTTGGAGAGTTTTTTTGTCTTTCAGATATATTGAAGATACTGCATCTGCATAGCATGTGAACTGCAAGCTGAAATTTCTGGCTAGTGGGGGAGAAACCCCGAATAAACAATATCATGGACTCTCTCAATATTCATCAAGCAATTGACTTTTTTTTTTGACTTTTTGACTTGGACAATGGACTTTTCCCTATATTTTTTTTTTTATTTTTCACCCTTTCCCATTTTTATTCATCAAGCCCTATTTTTTTATTTTTATTTTTCACCCTTTTCCATTTTTATTTTTTATTTTATTATGTTTTATTTCTTGAACTTTATCTTAAAACCAGAGCGAAACATTTAAACCTAAAATAATTTTCGTGTTACATAACATGTTGCATATTACATATTGCATATTGATCAATATATTTGACATCTAAGGTGAGATGCTGCACAATGGCTTGGCATAGCATAAATTATAGTATGTTGGGTGGTTTTCCTAAATTTATAAGAGGGGTGAGTGAAATTCATCACTCCAGTCATGATTTGAAACTTTGTTGAATCAGTCATTAATATTATTGACATATGGATGAAAAAAAGACCTAACTTTACTGGCAAGATTTTCCACTGCTGCTTTGTCTGGATAGAAGATCTGATAAACGCTGATGTCAAGCTGATTCTATCTGAAAGTGGGGGATTATATATGGATTATATGGATATATGGATTATAGATTGGTATATAGATTGGTATACCATTCAGGTGGAATTATGGACTGAATGATTCAAGTAACTGCTCTATTAAGGATGGAAATGAGGAGTCGGCCTACAGCAAATTACAAAGTACAGCAATAGTAGTTTTTTTCAGCCGTATCCAAACCTTTTGAACTTGAAAGTGAGAGCTGGTACATGGATGGTTCTTCTTACTATAAAGATGGAAGTAGAATTTCGGGATTTGCTGGTGTTTGTGCAAAAGCATCTTAAGAAAATGAAAACCTTGAGCCTGGAGAGGAATCCTGGATTTATGTGGGTCGGAGCTCCCAGCACACCAAGCACACCAAGTCTACTTTCAATGAGAGATGTGATGAAGTTGAAGTTGAAAATTGAAGAATGGACTGTGACATCCGCTCGTTTTTGTGCAATATTCAAGATCTTGATGTGATATAATAAGGATGTTTACCGAATCCTTTTCCAGTCATGGTCTAAAGCTATATTATCTAATGACTGTTTCATGGGGATATTTTAGAGGCTGGTGAAGAGAGATGTAACCAGTTTCAACTTTATATTTCATATGAGCCATTGTGAAGCATCCAATACCTCAAGTCAGTAATGCTATGTTTGTTGCTTGATTTATGGGTCAGTTCTAGTAGTTAGAACGACCCAAGTGGGGGTATATGTAGTATATTATATCTAATATATATATATGTATACATATATATATATTATATATATACATATTTATTATATGTAGTGTTTTTATTTAGGCATTCTAAAGACAAGTTTATTCTAGGCAGGCCGCTTTGGTAGCTGTTAGTCTGGTTGCGCATATTGAAAGAGGGTTTGTTGGTCAAAGGACAAATGGCCAGACCAGACTTACTCCACATATGAAAGGGAACAGATAATGATTGTCTTAATCTAATCAGTATTCACACATGTCAAAGGGGGAATATGCAAGAATGTAAATTGGGGCTTGGCGTTATCTCCTGTCACTCTGAAAGACCGGGGTAGATCAAAGCATTTAATGGAAACGCCCAATCAAATTGCTCAGACATTCAGTGTGTGTGGGGGATATAACAGGACGTTCAATCTGTTTAGAAGTGTGTGTTCTTACGAAGGCACCCAAGAGTCACATGGTTCCATGGGGCTCTAAATATTACTAGCACTGTCGTGATATGAACTCTGTTGGATTTTTGTCATCTGTAAGACTGTTCAGTTTTGGAAGTCAATAAAATCTCTCTCTGGGAGAATCGGGTTTTGCTGTGGACAATACTTTTAATAACCATATACCATCTACGAGGAACGATTATATTAGATCACTACACAGCAGATCGTTTCTTAACTGTTTTCCTTTATCCACAAAGGCAGGTAGTAACTTAAAGGGTAAGTCCACTTTTGTGGGGGGGGGGGGGGGGGGGAATAGCAAATAAAGAAAATAAAATATAGCGTACAATTGCTATACAAGTCATATTGTAATTGAATGCTAATAAAAATTACCTTTCCTTTTCAATCTGAAGACACTGTAATTGTCTGAAAATGTAATGCAATGTAGCTAACTGGAGTATTTCTGTACACAGAATGTGTACTGAACACCCCCCAGAATCTTTTTGTGTGATTGGCTCATTGATTTTCCCAGAAGACCGCCTAAGATAAAAGTCAGATTTCAGGCATCCCCTGCAACAAAAATGTCATTTTTGGTGAGATATTCCCAATAGGAACACATTTCCCAGAAGATATCTGCAGGTGCACAGCTGATTGATAATTATAAAACCACTCCCATTAGACTCGCCCACATGGGCACAGAAAAACACAGAAGGATGTCTTTAGAACAAAAGGACTGTTTCTCCTTCAGAGTTGTCATAAGTCTTTTGGTGGCCTCTCACTAGTCTCAATCCTGCATGAACTGGATGGTGAATGGCCTGTTCCTCACTGTACCATGCTCTTGACATTTCTTGACATTTCTAATGATTTAAGGCAGAGGCGTAACTAGAACCTTCAGGGCCTGGTGCAAGAAACCACAAATGGCCCCCTCGACCCCCCCCCCTTTCCATCCGACTCTAGGGGCTTACAGTTCTGGGAGGAAGTCCATGGACATCCTCCCAGAAGCCTGCCTCCCGCGTTCCCCCTGGGACTGCATTCAGCACACTCTGTGACTGCTGTGCCCGGACACAACTGATCACAGATCACGGTAAAGGGCCAATCACAGCTGCCTTTTACAATGTGATCAGCTGATCACACATAAACAGACTTGCCAGTTATCAGCAGTCCTTTCCTACCACGCTGTGTCTGTGTGAGGAAAGGAGAGCTGTTAACCAGCAAGACTGTCAGTATATTGTTTACACTGATAATCGGGACACTGATCAGAAGTGCCCTGATTACCAGTACCATCTATCAATACTCATCAGTGCCAACTATCAGTGCTCATCATTGCTGCCTATCAGTGCTCATCAATGCCGCCTATCAGTGCCCATCAGTGCTGCCTATTAGTGCCACTTATCAGTGCTCATCAATGCCGCCTATCAGTGCCCAGCAATGCCTCCCCAGCAGGACTCTGAGCTGAGAGCATCTCTCTCATACAGCCCAGAGCCTGCACTGACAGTTTCCCCCCCTCCCTTGCATGGATGGATCTACTTCTTCTACTCCCGCCCCACTCCCCCTGTGTGTACACCATGGGAAGTGTTAAACCCAGCAGCTGCTTAGCTTCACAGTTCCCACGGTGCACACAAGAGGAGAGGGGCGGGAGGAGAAGGAGCAGATCGGTTCTCTCCTCTCCCTTCCATGTGAGAGAGGAGGGAGGGGAAACTGTCAGTGTAGGATCTGGACTGCATGAGAGTGAGACTCTCTCAGCTCAAGCCCTGCAGGCAAAAACCTGCTCTGGCTCCCTGGCAGGGGTGTAAAGCCAGGGCCCAGTTGCAAGTGTGACCTTTGCTACCCTAGTAGTTCTGCCTTGTTCAGACGGGTTCACCACCTGTACTTCCTACAGGCTTCTTTTGTTTTGGCTTCTCCGTTGGCCCAAGCTGTATGAAAGCAACCTAACAGAAGTGGGTGCAGATGCAGCAGCTGCCTGGACACAGCTGCATGTCATAATTTCAGGAGCCTCTACACAGCCCTAAACATATGTGGTTGGGGCCATGCAGACGCCAAAACAAGGGCATCTTCTACACAGCATAGGTGCGAGCTCCCATCTGAATGAGGCTTAATTGTAAAAAAAAATGATATTTAGTGACCTGTGTTCATCTCCTGACTTGCTCTTTTCAATTACGTTTTCATACAGTTAATTTTAGTTTGTATTTGTTTCATTTTGTAAATTGTGCCACAATACTGACTCACACAAAGTTGGACTCAATACAAGTGTATTTTTAATACAATCATGTGAAACGTTTTTTCACTATACGTACCATGGGATCTCTATAACAAATTATGTAACTTTTAAGAAAATAATTTGCTGCACTACTGCTTAATTTTCTGTGTTATATTAAAGGGAGTGAATACTTATGTAACCAGTTACTATGTATTTTTTTTTTAATTGTAATTAAAAGGATTATAAAGGCTGAAGGTTGTTTCTATGCATTAAGGTAAAAGACCTTCAGTTTGCTTTTTTCAGTTTGGTTTTAAAATTATCCGCTGGACTTGGCAGTCCGGCGGACAATCCCGCCGTTAGTAGGCAAGTCCGCGGGACTTTTGAAATGAACGGACTTGCCGCTCATCGGCAAGTCCGTTCATTTAGCACGTTACGTAGCTAGCGTAGGCAGTGCCGCCGCGCTAGCTCCGTAAGCTGGCATGGATTTAAAGGGACTCCCCACGCCGAAAAACGGCGTGGGGGTTCCCCCCAAATCCATGTCAGACCCTTATCCGAGCACGCAGCCTGGCAGGCCAGGAAAGGGGTGGGGACGAACGAGCGCCCCCCCCCCTCCTGAGCCGTACCAGGCCGCATGCCCTCAACATGGGGGGTGCCCTGGAGAAAGGGGGGCCGTGCGCCCCCACCCCAAAGCACCTTGTCCCCATGTTGATGAGGACAAGGGCCTCTTCCCGACAACCCTGGCCGTTGGTTGTCGGGGTCTGCGGGTGGGGGCTTATCGGAATCTGGGAGCCCCCTTTAATAAGGGGGCCCCCAGATACCGGCCCCCCACCCTATGTGAATGAGTATGGGGTACGATGTACCCCTACCCATTCACCTAAGGTGTAAAATGTAAAGTACAAAAACACACACACTTTTGAAAAAATATTTTATTGCACTGCTCCGGGGGTCTTCTTCCGTCTTGGGGGTCTTCTCGCCAGACTCCTCCGCTCTCTTCTGCTCTTTTACCTAGCTCTTTCACGAGCGGAGGAGTCCGGCTACCTTCTTCGTCGTCGCCTGGTGACCCCGCCCCCCTGTGATGTCACAGTCCCAGCATCCTCCGGGACTGTGACAACACAAGGGGGGGGGGTCACCATGTGACATGAGCATGTGAACCTGTCCCCATGTCCCTATATAAGTCCCAGCGCAGCGCGCCTCTGCCATTCCGGGCAGAGAGAGCATCGGGTCAACATCGGAAGAAGAAGAAGAACAAGAAGAAGGACAAGAAGAAGAAGAAGGCGCCGGCGGCGCGGAAGACGACGACCGCCGCAAGAACAGAAGAGACCCCCGGAAGACCCCCGAAGGCGGATCGAGACCCCCAGACGACGGCGGCGACGACGAAGAAGGTAGCCGGACTCCTCCGCTCGTGAAAGAGCTAGGTAAAAGAGCAGAAGAGAGCGGAGGAGTCCGGAAGAAGACCCCCGGAGCAGCAATAAAATATTTTTTCAAAAGTGTGTGTGTTTTTGTACTTTACATTTTACACCTTAGGTGAATGGGTAGGGGGCACCCCCCTAATACTTACCTGAGCCCCATCAACATGGGGACAAGGTACTTTGGGGTGGGGGGCACCCCCCAACCCCCACCAGGGGGGGGGGGCGCTTGTTCGTCCCCAATGTGCACAAATGTGCAAAAAGCTAGCGCGGCGGCATTTACTGCCTACGCTAGCTACGTAACTGAAGTTACGTTCTAAATGAACGGACTGCTCTTTGGAAGCAAATCAAATGGCTTAATTGATAAATAACCCCATAATACTTACCTGAGCCCCATCTCGATCCAGCAATGTGCACAAATGTGCACAAAAGTAGCTAAACAGTTCTTTGGAAGCAAATCAAATGGCTTAATTGATAAATAACCCCCACTGGGTACTACAGACCCTCCTATGATAAAAATAAAAGCAGTGTAGCATACAGTATTTACAGTGTTGAACATTCTGTACATACACATATTGTTTAGCTGAATCTGATTTCAATTTGCATTCCTCATAACCTGCCCCACACCCTTGTATTAAAAAGGAATCACCATGAGTACCTGACATCTGCTGTCATTCTTTCTGAGGAATGTTTAGACTGACAGCCTTTATTGTAAACATAGTTACATTACTCACCAGTGATTTATCTATTTCTTTTCTTTATTCTATTAGTTAAATGTGTTTTCTAAATCTCAGTGGATGCATTGAGTGCCTTTACAGCATTTGAAGGTCACAAGGATTCTGCTAAAATGTGACCTTCATGCTTATAAGCCTTATGTCTGAGCAAATCCCTCTGCTAAATTGTAGTACTGAAATATTCATTAGTTTCAGTTTTTTTATGTGTGATTTTAAAGTGGTTGTAAACTCTGAAAAAACAAAACAAAACTAACAAAAAAAAAAAAAAAAACGTTCAAGACAAAGGCATAAACTCATTATGCAATACCTTAGATCAAAGCTGTTGCAGCGGTCCTCGCACACTGCTGTGACCGGCGACATGTCTCCCAGAGTTATTTCCAGGTTCCTGAGCTCCGGCGCCGTGATTGGCCGAAACCACAATGGCGTTACTCCCACGCATGCGTGTGGGAGCCGCCGGTCATGGCACGGCTACTGAAGAAACAGCACAAGTGGGCCGTATCTTCCGTGCGCATGTGCCAATGACGTCGGCGCATGCGCCAATGACGTCGGCGCATGCGGATACAGTGAATATCTTCTAAACTGTGCAAGTTTAGTAGATATTTATGGTACCTACGGGTAAGCCTTTTTATAGGCTTACCTGTAGGTATAAGTGGTGTAACAGGGTTTACAACCACTTTAATGCTGTGAAAAACTAATATAGTCTGTGTTTAGAAGAAATAATCTGTCTATAACTAGGCCCCGATCTGACCAGCAAGAATCAAGTTCGGGTTTGCCTCTACCATGGTTTCGGGGTGAACCCTGCATGTTCATGGTTTAAACTAAGGCCTCATGAACACAGGACATTTTTTAACCACTTCCGGAGAGGAATATCGTTGTTATGGCAGCAGCTAGCTGCCATAACCCCAGTATCCTCTTCTTCAGTGAGCGTTCCAGGCATGTCATGTTGGATATCATCAATTTACTCGGTGCAACATCATCTTTCACAATATAAAAAAAAAAAATTGGGCTAACTTTACTGTTGTCTAATTTTTTAATTCAAAAGAGTGTTTTTTTTCCAAAAAAAGTGCGCTTGTAAGACCGCTGCGCAAATATGGTGTGACAGAAAGTATTGCAATGACCACCATTTTATTCTCTAGGGTGTTAGAAAAATATATATATATAATGTTTGGGGGTTCTAAGTAATTTTCTAGCAAAGAAAAATAATTTTTACTTGTAAACACCAAATCTCAAAAAGAGGCTCGGTACTGGTTAACTCTCCTGGACGCCAGCAAAATTTTTTCTGAAAAAATGCCTGATGCTTGTAGGGGCTCATGCACACTGCAGCTCAAAAATTTATCTACTTTTGCAGGCATTTGAGCTTTTATTTCAGCTTGAAGAAGCTTGTGCTTTTTTGTGCTCTTGTGCATGTTTTTATTGTGCTTCTTCAAGCTCCTTTTTGAAAATAGGCGTTTTTTTTTTTTTTTTTTTTTTCACAAACCCTTCTAGATAGTATTTTCTTAACCACTCTTTTAAGCTCTTTGGGGCATTAGCTTCTCTCAAAAAACACGAGTTTGGTGGGGGAATTTTTCTGCCTGTAAGAGCATATGGGAAAATGGAAAAATAAACTGTGCTAAGGTCTCAAGCACTTGGGTGTATCTACACCAAAACGAAAATATGGTCTTTTTGAGGACCAATGGATAGCAGCAACTAAACCGTGTTACATAATAACAGCAAAAACAATATAAAAAAAACAAAAAAGCTGCGCTAAACAAATATAACGTGAATATATGGCGAACACACTGAGCAACCAAAGAGAATGCCCAAATGGGTTCACAAATGCCAGTAAAATTACTATCTGATTAAACACTCCTCAGTGATGTGATTCAATTGAAAGAGCATAACTCCCATATAAATGTGTAAACAAAAGAAACATAAACATAAGAATCAACAGTGAATGTTGAAAAATGCAAAGTGATCAATTAATAATCAATTAATTAATACAATGATAGCTGTGAATGAAAAAATTAAGTGTAAATATATGATTCAATACATTGAGTCCAATGTCTGATAATATCGTTATAAAACACCCGTGCGATAAAATAAATGTCCAAATCAAAAATAAAAGTCCATTAATCCAAACGTTGAATGGTTCAGAAGTGTGTAAAACGTGTAGACCACCAAACTATGTGAAGTCCCTGCTTACCGGAAGTCTATGATCCCCCGTCACAGAGGATCATAGAAAGCATGTAGAAAAATTGCTGTGAAAGAAATCTCGGATGGTGCTGTTATCTCTGGACCCAAATCCCTATGATGGGAGCTGAATGTTCCTCCAAAGTTCGTATGTCACAAGGACTCATACACGAATATAGACCATAGGGAAAAGATAGAGGCTTCCATAGTGCATTATCGAAAAAATGTATTTAAAATACAAGGGTAAAAAACACTTACATCAAGGTAAGAACAGTAGAGCCTTAAGTCCCGTGTACCGGCCGGTTACACGCGGACAAACCCGAAATCCAAGACGTTACGGCTAACTTGCATGAGGTGACGTCAGCGCGTCGCTCGGGTGTTTTATATCGATATTATCAGACATTGGACTCAATGTATTGAATCATATATTTACACTTACTTTTTTAATTCGCAGCTATCATTGTATTAATTAATTGATTATTGATTGATCACTTTGCATTTTTTCAACATTCACTGTTGATTCTTATGTTTATGTTTCTTTTGTTTACACATTTATATGGGAGTTATGCTCTTTCAATTGAATCACATCACTGAGGAGTGTTTAATCAGATAGTAATTTTACTGGCATTTGTGAACCCATTTGGGCATTCTCTTTGGTTGCTCAGTGTGTTCGCCATATATTCGTGTTATATTTGTTTAGCGCAGCTTTTTTGTTTTTTTGATACTGTAGAAGCAAATGCCTGAAAACGCCTGAAAAAGCCAAAGTGTGCATGGACATATTGGCTAACATTGAGGGTAGCTCCTTTGAGCTCCTTTTTTTTGTAAATTCTTCTTTACTAAGTTTTATAAAAGTCATACAGTAGAAAAGAATGACATTGACACAACGCCAAGACACTCAACCGACCAAACATTGTCCAACACGTTATATAGAACAGTCAATCTATCTAACATAAACTCCTGACTAAGTTCGGGGAAAAACTCCCCTTGCCCCCCTCCCTCCACCCCCAACAACCCATAGCTCAGTTCACTTTTACGCCCATAAAACTGTTTTGTCCGGAGAGCGAAGCACCATATGTTAAATTGTAACATACAAGTTAATGGTGCATAGATCATTCACCTCCTTTGTTAAGCTTCATCATCTATAACAGCTGAAAAACCACAGAAGTCTTCACAATCCCCTTGTAGTCTAAGACATTAAGTAGCACCATCCTCCAAACATTAGATTGAAGGGATGAACTCTGAAGAATCTGCAAATCCTATTAACCCACAGTGATATCAGAATTATACCATGCCTGCCACACTTTATCAAATGAAACTGCATGTTTATAGCATTAAATCCCAGGCTACTCGATCGAACGCCTTCTCCGCATCTGTGGACAGGAGAAGGCCCTTGATTTTTCGCGTCCGGGCAGCATAAATAAGGTTAAGTGCTTTAGTCATTTTGTCTTTAGTTTCTCTGCCTGGTATGAAACGAGTCTGTTCCGGGCCAATTAAGCCATGCAACAATGGCCTCAGTCTATTAGTCATAATTTTTGCCAAGAGTTTGACATCTAAGTTGAGCAGACAAATAGACTTGTAGCTGGTGCAGTGCTTTGGGTCTTTGTTTGGCTTGGGTAAGACTGTTATGAAGGTGGCTAGAAAGGCTGGAGGGACCTCCCTGGGTGTCAAAAGGGAGTTGATTCCAACAGTGGTTTCATGAGAGTGACATTGAATGTCTTAAATAATAAATAAATGGATGTAAAACCATCGGGGGGGCCTGGGCTCTTCCCTGCCTTCAAGTCTTTAATGACCTACCCGAGCTCCGAAGCTTCAATAGGTCTCTCTAAGTGGTCTATGTCTGCAGAAGTTAACGTGGGAAGTATGGAGTCTTTAAGGTAAGACTGAATGTTTTGTAGTCAGTTTTCTTGGTTTTTGTCAGAGTTATGTTGCTTTGGGAGATTATAAAGGGTGGTGTAAAAATCATGGAAATATTGGGCAATTTGTGTAGTAGTGATATCAAGTTTCCCTGTTTTGTTGCGGATGCCTAGAATGTTCTGATTGGAACTGGAACCTTTCAAAGCCCTCGCTAGGAATTTTCCTGTATTGTCCCATGTTCATAGTATTTTTTTTACGGAAAAATAAAAAACGTTTAGCCTTAGCTCCAAGTAGGGATGAGCTTCGTGCTTGAGTCGAACCCATGTTCAACACTGGCTGTTCGTCCGTTCGGCGAAATCCAAACATTATGGGCCATTCGCGCCAAATTCGAGTGGCGCGTCAAGGCCCATAATTCACTGCGGCATCGCAGTACACTGCTGGCTGATGATTGGCCAAGCATGCACTATGACCCGCATGCTTGGCCAATCACAGCGCCAACAGCCACATGCCTGTGGCCAATTACAGCTCAGGGGGTTTAGTACACACCCCACACTATATAAGGCCTTGCGTAGTGTGTTGTAGCTCATAGAGAGAGATAGACGGAGAGACAGTGTCTTAATTTCCTTTGAAGCTATTGCACTTACAGTCTGTGTATTGTGCCACCTGCACAGTATACACCGGAAGCTACCCTAATTGCTGGTGTTGTTCTGGTCCTATACCACAGGCAGTTGCAGCAGTTACAGTCGGTGTATTGTGCCACATGCACAGTGTACACCTGAAGCTACCCCAATTGCTTGTGTAGTTCTGGTCCTATACCACAGGCAGCTGCAGCAGTTACAGTCGGTGTATTGTGCCACCTGCACAGTGTACACCTGAAGCCTCCCCCAATTGCTGGTGTTTTTCTGGTCCTATACCACAGGCAGCTGCAGCAGTTACAGTCGGTGTATTGTGACACCTGCACAGCGTATACCTAAAGCTACTACAATTGCTGGTGTTGTTCTGGTCCTATACCACAGGCAGCTGCATCAGTTACAGTCGGTGTATTGTGCCACCTGCACAGTGTACACCTGAAGCTACCCCTAGTATTGCATCAAAAACTGTTATTACACGCCCCTGTTAAACAGGGGCTGAAAAATTGGGCCTTAGCCTCCAGCAGCACTGAATGTGCGTTCCAAAAGAACGCTGGATGCAGGACAGGCCAGTAGTTCAATTGCATACTATGCAAGCTCTGGCCAGTGATCCATCCTCAAGACCCAGTAACCCAGAGGATTTTCAGTGGGAAAGGTGTTCAAGTCTGACCTTGCCCCTAGGTATTCATGGACCATATAAACAGGCGCTGGCGATGGTTGCTGGAACCGATCATACCTTGGGGCTGCGGACTAAATAATTGTCTGAACGCATCGGTCAGAAGGCCACCTTCTCCACCGCTCCTTCTGTGACTGACCGAAGCCTCAACAACACGTTGTCCAGGACCAGGAATTTGTAACCTCCCAGTCTCTGGGAACGCGTTGCACAGAGCTTTCTGCAAGGCCTCCCGAAGATGTTTCATCCTCTGCTCCCTCTCCGATGGCAAGATAAGGTCCGCAACCTTACCCTTGTAACGTGGATCAAAGAGGGTTGCCAGCCAGTAATGATCCCCCTCCTTGATCCGACAAATACGAGGATCCTTCCACAGGCTTTGCAGGATCAGGGAGGCCATGCAGCATAGGTTAGCTGAGGCATTCGGTCCGGAGTCCTCTGGGTCACTAAGGACGACATGATCCGCAACCACCTCCTCCCAGCCACGTACAAGTCCACGGGTTTCTTGGGACTGTGAATGATCCCTAAAAGACTGCTGCTGATGCTGAGTGCCAGGCTCCACCTCCATGCTGACACAATCCTCCTCTTCATCCTCTTCCTGTGTGATCGGCGGGCCAGCAGGAACACTGTCTGGATAAAGGGGCCTTGAGAGGTAAGGGAGTCCTCCTCTTCCTGCCTCTGTTCTGCCTCAAGTGCCCTGTCCATTATCCCACGCAGCGTGTGCTCCAACTGGTGGACAAGAGGGACAGTGTCACTGATGCATGCACTGTCACTTACCACCATCCTCGTGGCCTCCTTAAATGGTGACAGGACAGTGCATGCATCCCTGATCATGGCCCACTGGCGTGGGGGAAAAAAACAAGCTCCCCTGACCCTGTCCTGGTGCCGTAGTCGCACAGGTACTAATTGATGGCCCTCTGCTGTGTGTCCAGCTGCTGCAGCATGGCCAACGTTGAGTTTCACCTGGTGGGCATGTCACAGATTAGGCAGTTCTTGGGCAGTTTAAATTCCTTTTGGAAGTCAGCCAGCCGAGCGCTGGCATTAAATGACCGGCGGAAATGCACACAGACTTTCCTGGCCTGCCTCAGGACATCCTGTAGGCCCGGGTACCTGCCCAAGAACCGCTGCAGCACCAAGTTAAGGACGTGAGCCACACAGGGCAAATGGATCAGTTGTCCCTGTCGGAGGGCAGAGAGGAGGTTGGTGCCATTGTCACAAACCACCATTCCTGGCTTAAGCTGGTGTGGCATCAACCACCTCTCAGCCTGCCCCTGCAGAGCTGACAGAACCTTTGCCCCAGTGTGGCTCCTGTCCCCCAAGAACACCAGCGCAAGCACCGCATGGCATCTTTTTGCCTGCATACTTGCGTAGCCCCTTGAACGCCTACGGAGCACCGCTGGTTCCGAGGACAAAGCACAGGAAGAGGCCGTGGAGGAAGAAGAAGAGGAGGGGGTGGAGGAGAGAGGTGTGTGAGAATCACCAGTAGTAGCATTTTGGAGGCGTGGTGGCGGAACAACGTCCAACACTACTGCACCTTGTCCTGCATCCTTCCCAGCTGCCAGAAGAGTCAACCAATGCTCCGTAAAAGATAGATAACGTCACATCCATGCCTGCTCCCTGTCTTGTTTGTACCGCCTGTATACTGCTGTTCAGAGTATATAGGGCCTGGGGGCCCCACGCCTTTCCTTTTTTTTTATTTGGGTACGGGGTTCCCCTTAATATCCATACAAGACCCAAAGGGGCTGGTAATGAGCGGGGGGGTACCCATGCCATTTTTCTCAATGATTTTCATCCATATTGCCAGGACCAGACATTACATTAAAACCGCAAGCAGTTTGAAATGACCATTTTTCTGTTACAAATTTAATTTTAGGCAGGGACTGTTCTAAACACGGAAAACACACGCCACTTCACAGGCATACTATAGACACCCCCCAGGCACGATATTTAAAGGAATATTTCACTTTTTTTTTCTCTTTAAGCGTCATTAAAATCAGTGCTCCTGAAAAAACGGTTGTTTTAAAAACTTTTTTTTGCATTGATACATGTCCCCTGGGGCAGGACCCGGGTCTCCAAACCCTTTTTAGGACAATAACTTGCATATTAGCCTTTAAAATTAGCACTTTTGATTTCGAACGTTCGAGTCTCATAGACTTTAATGGGGTTCTAAAGTTTGTGCAAATTTTCGGTCCGTTCGCAGGTTCTGGTGCGAACCGAACCGGGGGGGGGGGGGGGGGGTGTTCGGCTCATTCCTAGCCCCAAGGATTTGCTGGAGTGAATGCTAGGGCAGATCAAGCTGTGAGGGACTGTTTGTGCGAGGTTTCAAGGGTTTGGATTGTAAACAAACAATGTAATGTCCTGCGAGCCACCACTTGCTATAAGCCCAAAATAGGGTCTCTCAAATGACACTATAATTTTGAATCAGCAGCTAGCGTTGCACATGTCTCATAAATCATGCAAAGATCATCCAATATTCTAAAGTACGCTGTGCTTTCAAACTTAAGATCCAAATAGTGAAACAAAAAATGTGCTATATAACAACAGCAATAAAGTGATAACCTGCTAAAATACATACAATATTCCCAATAGATTGCTTTCATGCAGGATATGATAAAACATCCATATGGTGAGAAAAAAGCAATCAATTAAATCCTTAAACCAATATAATGGTGAACCAAACTATAAAAAAATTTTATATATATTTTATATATATATATATATATATATATATATATATATATATATATATATATATATATATATATATATATATGTGTGTGTTTTTTTTTTTATATGTATATATATATATATATATATATATATATATATGAGAATATATGTGAGAAAAAAGTGCTACAATGTGCTGTGCAATCAAAAAAAGTTCAAAAGTGCTCCAATGTAATCCATGTGATCTATGCGATTCAGTGGTTGATGGTAATCAGGTAATGGCCGCTCACCTTAGAGCGTGTGACCTTGCTGATTAGGCATGGTCAATACACACATTGGAATGGTTCAGTGGTAAATCCGGATTCCTGTGGTGGCCTCACTCTGTGCTTCAATATGGTAATTGAGCCCTTTTGTGCCTCAGTAATACCAATAGAAAAAGTAGGACTTAATAGTGTAGTATATTAAAACTTTTATTATCAACACAGAATAAATCCCTTGCAGGGTACTCACATTTGCATGGCACGTCAGGCGCCACTCTAAAATAGCATAAAAAACAAGCTGTAGTGGCTGATATCAGGGTGGTATGCTGATCGTCCTTAGTGAGTGCACTGACTAGCGTTCCATCCTTTCCCCTTCCCCTACACATGTCGATACAAGGGGTTAATTCGCATCTTCCTCAGGGGGTAATTTGATTGGACAATAAAGCTGTCATTTAATAATGGGGCGTCCGTGGCCATTTTGTTGTAGACCGTGGATACTCTAGTGTTGAATTAGTGCAGTTCAATGGGAAAAACATCTAAGAATCCAATAGATGGATACAAAAACTGACCTCTAAGGTTTAAAATAACTCCATGATGCCTGTGATCTATAGTGGCCTGAATAGAACATAAGATGCATTAAGGTGAAAAAACACGAGGGTTTTCAACCCCTTTCTCCCCTCTAATGGAACATTTATGAGCTTTCCAAACCATCATAGAGTCAGCACCTGGATTGTTATTGTGTTCAAAGTATTCTTGTATGAGTGAGGAGATCTTGGGTAACAGTATAGGGTCTGTCAGTAGCGAGGAGTTCAGTCCCTATGTGTTTAGTTTGGATGGAGATGTTGATATGTTCAGGGTCAGAGATATAGAGGTGTGGTCCGAGATTTTCTGGATCCCTATGTTGGCTGCAAATATTAACTCAAGATCTCTCTGTGAGGTGAAAATGTAGTCAATCCTTGAGTAGAGGTCATGTGGTATTGAGTAAAAGGTAAAATCTCTATCCTCTAGGTGAAGGAAGCGCCAGGAGTCAACCAGGTGCATGGAATTCAGTAAGAGTTTAATCTTTTTCAGGATCCTGTACATAATATAAGTTTTGCCTGAGGAGGTATCTGCAATGGGCTTTAGGGGAATAAGTCCCCTCCTAGAATTACACATCCAGAACTAAAGCCCTCGAGATCTCGTAGCATGCGCTGGCAAAAAGCTAAGTGGGACATGTTTAGGAAGTAAACATTCGCTAGGGTAATAGGGGATCCACAGCATTTCCCCCCCCCCCCCCTCTGGGTCTGTCAATCTATCTGTAAGTTCAAAAGAAGCTTTCCTGCTGACCAGAATGGAAATGCCCTTTGACTTAGCGAGGTCATTGTTGACGTGGTACGCTTTAGTCTAAAAGGAGTCAGTGAGCCTAGGCACATGATGTGTTTTGAAATGTGTTTCCTGTAAGAAGGCAAAGCAAGGATTACCTTTTTTGAGATCCCTCAAAAGAGCAGAGCATTTCTCTGGGATATTTAATCCTGTGATATCACTGTGGGACCTTGTCCCAGGGAAGAATAAGCCATATCGTAGGTTCAGAAAGAGTCGGCGATCTGTAAACTGCAAATACAACGTATATTGTTAGAATACTTATGGATACACTCGTAATTATTCAATAGGCTTGGCAACAATTATGTGAGATTAGGGATTACAGGTGGGTAGGAAAGTTGGAAATGATAGCAGAAAGGAGAGAAAGATAATGAGGGAAAAGTCAATCACCTTAGGGATAAGGAAACTACCCCAAATGGTCTACCTGATAGGTATCAAATGCCGTATTAGGGGGGACTTTGTGGGGACGAGGAAGGAGTCGGCCGACCCAGACAGCACCAGCTGGAACGCTGAGTAGTAAAAAAACAGTAGTCCAACTATGCAGAGCTGAGCAGGTCGCAGCCAATTGGGTTAACAAACATTAAAGCTTATAAGTCAAGTTCCCCCCCCCCCGACCGATACCTGTACCTATGAACATGAGCAGAGACCCGACTCCTGCTGCAGCCGAGCACCTTCCTCACGGCGCCGAAAACCGGAAGTGACATCAGATGGTCGACTGGAAATTATGCAAAACGTCCAGAAGCGTCATACGAGAGGGAAGACCGACAGAAGAAAGGAGGAGGAGGGCGGGTTTAAGTACCGCCCCGACTCCTCCTACAAATTCAGGCTAACCTGCAGCCAGCCTTCTCATAAGTACCTCCCCATTGGACAAAGAGTTTTTGCTCATGTTGAACATGAACACATGTCAGGCATAAAGATTTTTTGCACTGAAACATGCCCACCAGCTGAATGAGTGTCAATTGAATTTTGTAAGTCGATGATTTGATGGTTTTGATTTTACTAGGGTCGACTTTCCCTTTTATGTTAGGAGCATTTCCGTAGGCAAATTGGGGAACCATGGAGATCGTAGTTTTGAGATGGGGGGTCCTTCTGTAGTATGGACCAGTATCTTTTGAACACACTCTTCATTCTCCGATGTTTGTTATGATATTGTGTAATAAATCTTATTCCTGCATTTTCTTGTGATCGTGGTATTGATTTAGGAATATCCTCAGTATTGTAGAACATATAGGCCTGATCGATAATATCTGAAAGGTAACCTTTGTCAACAAATTTTTGTTTCAGAGAGACACTTTGTATGCTGTAATCCTCTAGTCTTGTACAATTATGCCGTAAACAGCAGAATTGGCTCTTCAGAACATTTTTGGCCCATCTTGGGTGATGGCAGCTTGTAAAATGCAGGAATGAATTTCCTGCTGTAGGCTTGGTATAACTTTTGGCTGTGATGGTGGACTCTAGATGGCGAGTTCTAAATCTAGAAAGCAGAGAGAGATGGTGTTTATCTAAGGAAAGTAAAGAAAAGTCCAAAGTTGTTGGAATTGCAATGTGATACAAATACCTGTACAGTGTGGATAGGACCATCCCAAATGATAATTATGTCATCTATGTAGCGTCCATATAAGATGATGGGCAATGGCGAGGCTACAGATGGGCACTGATTAGGCTGCACTGATGGGCAATGGCGAGGCTGCAGATGGGCAATGGCGAGGCTGCAGATGGGCACTGATTAGGCTGCAATGATGGGCAATGGCGAGGCTGCAGATGAGCAATGGCGAGGCTACAGAAGGGAACTGATTAGGCTGCAATGATGGGCAATGGCGAGGCTGCAGATAAGCAATGGTGAGGCTGCAGATGGGCACTGGTGAGGCTACAGTTGTTCACTGATAAGGCCGCATTGATGGGCACTGACCCTTGATTTACTTCAAAGTTCAAAATTTAAGCTTTTTCCTGAAACTTCCCTCTTAAAATTAAGGTGCGTGTTGTACGCCTGTTCGTGTTATACGCCTGTGCGTGTTACATGAAGATAAACAGTAATTTATTCTGGCCATTGAAATCAATTATTACTCAAGCACTAGCGTTTAGGCACATTTAGCATCTTTTAGTAGTGTCAAGCGTTTTTTCTGCCCTAACTCTGCTGCTCCTGAACGCATCGGCAGTGTTTTGTTTTTTTAACTATAATGCATTGCATGCCCTTTGAATTTAGATTAGCTGGTTTAGAAGAGCCAATAATGGGGACTATGTGCCAGCCCCTTACTAAAGAAGGGTGGGTTACTGGCAGTCATTTGTCAGTGTGCTTTGGAGTAGTTTAGGGCAAGCTTAAAGTCTGTGATTTAGTTGGTTTACAGTTTTATACTGTGTAATATTGTGCTAAATTAATGTAAATTTCAGCCCGATGGACTACATATTCATGTGGACCCCCTGGGTTCCCAGTTCATTCCAACAGTCCCAACAGTCTGTGTGTATCAGCAACAACTGTAGTTGATGTTTTACTGCTTTTCTCTACCCCAAACCATTTTTTTTTTATGCTTGGTTAAAAATCAGGTCTATTTTTGGGGGGAGTTATATTTTATTTTATTTAACCAGGACCTTTTCTATTCTGGAGGCTGCAGTGTATACTTTTGGCTGACACAAGCAGCAAGTCATTGCATACTAATAACCACATATTTATTTACCCTATTGTGGTCATGCACAAGTATTCTTCATTTCAGACATTGAGGATAAGGAAGATAGTGTCAAACTAGAGAGGTAAGGGACATCACACAGCTGGACCTTACTGTGAAGTAGGCTCTAGTAATGAAGAGGGTCTTGATGATAAGGTGGCAGACTATCCACGAATTACATGGATTGAAGAGAAGCAATCAACTGAGAGGAAAAACAGCAGTGAGGCATCATTTTGTCCAGTGAGAGTGGCAGGTTGCAGAGATCTAGAGGGAGCAAGTATCCTAATTTCATCTACTGGTCACTGCTATCCCCAGGGCCAGTTCACAGAGCTCTGTAGTGTGGTCCTTTTCAAACATATCTGATGCCAACAGCATTGTTGTGGTCTGCAGCTTCTGCCTGGCCTGCATTGTATCAGTTATGCTAAAAGTTCCAGCCATTTGGATAGCGCATACATGAGGAGTTACATAACTCTGCACCACAAACCTCGGTGGGGGTAAGACAAGTCTGCAATAAGACAAGTCAGCAGCAAAGGGTATGCACTCCTCCTCCACCTAATTTCCCACTTTCCACATTTCCAAGATTTTCCTGCTGTATTTGCTGCAGAATCTTTGGCTTCTAGAGACAGGGAGGAAAGTCTCACAAAGGGTTCAGTGGCTTTGCATATGCCATGTCAAACAGGAAAAAAGGGTCATGGGGATACACCACTAAGTAAGGTCAAGTGAAAGTCTGAACCTTTTCAAAATTATTCTACACCCACCCTGCCATTTTTAGCAGCATATTTTCAAAAGGCAATGGTCTCTTTCTGCTGGAGCAGAACAAAAACATTACCCCAAATGAACCCCACGCCTAATGTCTTAATTTCAGCTTGGTAAAATTGCTGGACTTACTATTTCAGCTTGTGGAATCAGCCCAGCCTGTTTTAGGCTTGTGCTACACCACAGCAGCAGGTACCCAGCTACCTTTGTTTTGTTTATAAAGCCATCCCTGCCCTGCACCAGTATGTGGAATGTAATGTTTCTGTGTTGCTGGACCATGCTGTTAGGACCACGAAAACATGGTTCAGCAAAAATGGGCAGCCATCTGTACCTCCTCCTCACTGGCCTCATCCTCCAACTACTTGGAACCACCATTACCCTAAGTGTCTTTTTATCTAGGAAACTGCAGCACAGCAGTTCTGCTGCATTTACAGTCAACACAACAAGAGATTTGTTAGACTTCAAACTAGTGTCCTGCTGCATCCTAACTGGGGCATCCTTCTGTTGCCTACTCTTGTACTTACTAGTGTTACCAATACCAAGTGGCCTTCTTGCATGACCCCAGCAGCTTACCTAGGTTCTCTAGGAACCCAATAGGCTCCACCTTCCCTGAAATTCATTAGGTATCTGCTTTGAATAAGTCAAGGGATACTGCTGATGTTCAGCAAGAGGAGGGTGCCAACTGAAGTCTGCTGGAATAGTTCCAGGATAAGGACACCGAAACAGATAAAGAAAGTAACAGTCATAAAGATTTGTTGTTTACTTGTGGGCTGCCACATTGTTCTATTGTAAGCCCAGCAAGTTTATTGTGATATTCTGTGTGCAATTATTTTGATATTCAATGTAGGCATATTGTCTGTATTTTTTTGTTTTACTAAATTATGCATGAATGAATGTTGAGCTTATAATGGTATACATAAAAAATGTAATTGGTACTGAGCAACGCAACGCTGTTCCAAATAATTAGTTATTATAATTATATATTTTTTAGTCAGTTGGTAAATTATGATATAATTTACAGTCTGTAATCTATAATCTTAATATAAGATGGTTTTTGAGATGCCAGGGACACCGTAGAAGCTTTGGTGCCTTTTATACCTTTTATTTTTTTGTCTTCTGTAAACCTTTTGTTTTGATTCCTTGTCAGGGCCTGCTTTGTACTATGCATTGCAGTACAATAATACAGACATACACATGCCTTGCCTGTTTTATTTTTTTTCTTACTTTAATCTAGCTTTTTTAATCAAATCAGTATATGGTTTGTTGCAATTAGATACCTAACCTAACAAGTACTTAACAAATGAAAGCCTAACTTCATAGTTAACTAAAATAGGAAGTGAGAGGAAAGCCATCCAAAGTGAAGTAATCCCTGGTTGTCATGAGGGCCGCCAGAAAAAGTTTTGCCTTTGGTTATACTTTGATGTAGCACCTTCCTAGGTATGTGCTAGGATAGTTAGATAATTGTTAGGCACATTTTGTTGCCAGACTGTGTGGCTATAGTTTTGTGTAGGTAAAAGTATAGTTTGGCTCACTTTACCCAATGAGCTGTGATTGTTTAGTTTGGTCTCATCTGTGTGCTCTGCTGCTGCCAGTCTGCTCGATAGCTCCCTCTGTATCCAGGTAACTTGAGAAGTTTCTGGATGATAAGAGTGGAGCTATGTAGATGGCAGCATAAATATTGATACAGCCCCAGCCTACCCCAGACAGACAGGCTCTTAAGTTATGCTGGGAGACTGTATTTATTATGGGAGCACACAGACCTCTGGGTCTTGTTCTAGAGTGGAGGAGTCCAGCCTAAGCTGCCATGAGGAGGCCTTGGGTAGGAGACCTAAGGGAAGAATGCTGATACCCAGGTGCTTGGAAGAAGCTGACTGAGGTGAGCTAGAGTTGTCACCTCATCCCTTTAAACCCAAACACATATTCATTACACAGGTTCTGAGGCTAATTTCATGCAGATACGGCAACCAAGTGAGTTTAATTATCACCTTAATCAGCCACAGAACCTGTGTAATTAATATGTGTTCGGTTTTAAGGGATAAGGTGGCAACCCTAAGGGGAGCTGTCTGACATATATTGGTCTGGTATCACTGGAGGGCATCGCTTTGAATATTGGAAAGGGGGCTCCATCTGTCCTTGGGCCTTGTGAGTACAGACATTGAAAGATCCTGGGGACCTTGTGCTTTAACTACCCCTCAGGTGTCTTGTTATAGTCAGCTGTGGGTCTATTAAAGGAGACACAGGCAGGTGTCCTGAAGAGCTCTGTCCAGTCAATTTCCTACTAAAGGGACTTTGCTCTAAATGCTCTACTACTACTACTACTTAAGCTGAAGTCTACTGTTTGAGCTCTAAATGATGGGTTGTTAGTGGAAGATCCGTGGGATCACAGTCCTGACCAGGAGATCCCTATAGACGGGACGATCGGATTCCAGAAAACCTTGAGGAAAAGGACCTAGCTGGGCATTAAGCCACAGGCACTAATTATCTGGGAGCTGGTAAGCGCACACAACAGTATGGGTGGTGGGATCTTCACCATATAGTTGAATATGTATCTAAATACTGCATCTGTTTGCTGGACATTTTTTTTGATACACGTTTTTGGATAATTTTTGGACAACAATTTTCTTAGGACATATCACATCATTGATTATCAATAATCTCTCTAATACTTTTCTCAAGAAAGTTTTGTCACATACACGAGATCACAATATCAAGTTTATGATCTCAATACTTACTTATTTAGGAATATGTAGGTTAGAGTTTAGAGCGCAACCTTTTTGTTTTTTACTGTATTTTTGTGTTATCTCACCTTGTGCTAATTTTTGGTTAAGTTTTTTATGGTCCAGCGCCAATTTTTCTTCTAATATTACTACTACTACTACTGTACTTCTCACCTGGTTGCCGCTACACACGATTGACACCGTCTCAACCAAATAAGTTTATCTTGGTCTCATCAGACCACAGGTTACAAGCCCGAAATTCAGTGGGACGACAGCCATGCAGACCAATTTGAGGCAAAACCACCCCCCACCCGTCCTCAGTTGTATATTATATAGCTCTTATCTTTGTAATATCCCACCACTTCCCTCACCCCTATCCAATCCCAGTTCTCCAAAAATAAAAACAAACAAAAACAACATCCCCTAGACTGGTCCTTGGAGAAGGAGTAAATTAGTCTGTTGTGTACCTGGCCGTGGGGCAGAAGTTGGGAAGACCTGGACAGTAATTCCTGCAGCTCCTACCAAAGTAGCACTACATTAGTAAAGAAACAAAACACAAAAAGGCATTTCTACAAATGCAGCCTGTTTATTATATTTAAAGCAAATCATATTCTTCAGGTCAGACCTTACCTAATTCAGCTCATCTTCTCAGCATAAACACTGACCGCAACCCATGGCTTTAGTATGTCCACCTGCTAACATCAAGTACAGGTACTCCTCACTTAACGACCAGGTTCCGTTCCAATGACCAGGTCGTTAAGCGAATTGGTTGTTAAACGAGGAGTCACAAGTAATCAATATTTTAAGCATTCTTAACTGTACTGTACTGTATTGTGAAGAAAAGGTCTAAACACACAACTCAAGCTCAATAACGTTGTTTTAATTTGCATAAGTACAGAACACAAACGGAAATTCTGTACTGTACTTTACAATACGATGTATAGCGCGTTGTTCGGGGGGGGGGGGAGCTGGTCGTAAGTCAGAGTGGTCGTTAAACAGGTAAGTCGTTAAATGAGGAGTATCTGTATTTTGAATGGTCTCCAACTGACCTGGTCTCCAAAACCTTCTACATAAGCAGTTTTGAAATGTGAAGGCTTTCTCCATAAATCGGTGAGTGTTTGTCCACATATGTGGCAACTTCTTCTAATACCCCTGAGGTCTCTGATACATGTAGGACCCTACTTTCCCATGTGACCACTGATAACTCAAATGCTCTTAATTTTATACTCACACTTCCACCAACCTATGTTGTGTTCTAACTGAAAGTAGCCATATCAGGCTGTACCATGAGCAAAAGTACACTGTGAATGCTCCTTATTCATATAGATGAGAAATGCAGAAGCTAACATTGGTCACCAATGCTATATTTTTGGCTTTTTGCTATAATAAATATCCCCCAAAAATATATAAAAAGACATATTTTTTAACTCAGTTTAGGCCAATACGTATTCTTCTACATATTTTTGGTAAAAAAAAAATCGCAATTAGCGATTATTGATTGGTTTGCGCAAAAAGTTATAGCGTTTACAAATAAGGGGATAGTTTTATAGCATTTACATTAATATTTTTTTTTTTTACTAGCGATCAGCGATTTTTATTGTGACTGCGACATTATGGCGGACACATCGGACTTTTTTTACACATTTTTGGGTCCATTGTCATTTATACAGCAATCAATGCTATTTAAATGATTGATTCCTGTATAAATGACACTGGCTGTGAAAGAGTTAACCACTAGGGGGAGGGGAGGGGTTATGGGCTGTGAAGTGTGTGTTTTTTTTAACATTAGGGGGCGGGGCTGACGTCTGACTTTATTGATCGGCTTTCCCGGTACAGGGAACAGCTGATCAATGACAGGCAGAGTAGGAAGCGCAGGGTGAGGTTTGTTTACACAGACCTCTCCCCGTTCTTCAGCTCTGTGTACCGATCGCGGGACACCAGCTGCGATCGGGTCCGCTGGACCCGTGGTCACGGAGCTCCCGACGGGGCGCGACCCACGGCTAGGCAATTAAAGGGCCACGTACCTGTACGTGGTTTTGCCTAGCCGTGCCATTCTGCCTACGTATATGTGCAGGAGGCGGTCGGGAAGCAGTTAAAGACCATTATGTAATGTTAAAAAAGTTACACACTTTGTCAACTACAGTGATAGTTTTCCTAATTTGCAGTTAAAGTGTAAGCTCAACTGGGCTCAGATAGAAAACTATGCACATGTGAAGTTTCAATGGCCTGAAATGGCCACTACTGAGCAGAGCTAGAGCGGGTGAGCACACATACTCAGTTTCAATGGCCTGGAGTGGACACTAGGGGGCACATTAGTGTAATGTTCAGTCCATCCTGCAAACAGAGGGATCGAGAAGGATGAGGGGGCCAGTGGTTTTTGTGAAAAGGACCCAAGACAGATGCATCTATACTGGGAGAACATGCACCATTTACAACAGGAGAAGCACTGGCATGTACTATTCAGAGGATATGGAACTGCATAAGGGTATTTTCAGAAAATCTGGACCTATCTATTATTTATTGAAAGCAATATACGTCTTGGTAGAAAACAAATATCCCCTGTTATGTTATCAAAATATAGGTGTTTATAATGTATACTCTGCTGCAGAGGGTCACAGAATATGTTGCCAATTCTGCATTAAATAAAAATGTATTAGCAAGGCATTTTGAATTTCGTATTTTCATCTTTCTATTTCCCATCATATAACAAGTTAAAATATTAAGTATAAAACCACAATAAATTAATGTGCATTTAAAGGCAGCATTAAATATAAATAATCAACATTGTTAAAATGAATTCTAAAATATGGGATTGTCTGTACATCCAACTCTAGCTTTCCCTGCCTCCATTTTGGAGCAACCAGCCCCCCCACCCCCCAGAAAAAATTCTTATACATACCTTTTTTCTAGGTGTCTTAAAGCAGAACTTTACCCACAACTTGATAAAAAAAATGATGTTCTTTAGCAAGGAATGTGATGTAAACTGCCTCCAGCATTGCTCCTGTTTCTTCTTGCTGGAGGCTGCTGTTTTGCTGAAGCCCAGAACCCCTGAGCAGCAGTAAATATTTAGGCTGCCAGCAGATCATCCTCTACAAATTTGGCACAGTCCTTAAAAATAGAGAGCAACTGAGCATTTGCAAAGCAGGGTGAGACAGTGTATTATTGGATTTTAAATAGTATAGTCATCTATTTTTAATGTTTCACATAGCTATACCTTCAAAAAGATCCAGCCTGAAGTGATCTAGCAGGACTTAATTTTCTGACTGAAGTTCCACTTTACGTCCAGTTGCGAGGTGTCACATGTCCTATTCCAGGGCTCAAAATATCAAGATCTGAGCCACTAGCCAGGCCTTAAGAGAGAGTTACTCGCCACTAGTTGCCCCACCCAACCACCTGCCCCACCCCTAAGTTCACCCCTAAACATGCCCTTGTAAATTATCTCATGAAATTACACTGTTTTAAGCAGAATTAAGTTCCAAAAATAAATATTAACAACAACTTTAACAATATTAACATAAATCATATCATTCCCTATTAGTGCAGCCTCACTGTGCCCATCAAATGCAGCTTTACGCTGACCATGAATGCAGCCACACTGTGCCCATCAATACACTCTCACTGTTCCCGTCAATGCAGCCTCACTGTTCCCATCATTGCAGCCTCACTGAGCCCATCAAATGCAGCTTTACGGTGCCCATGAATGCAGCCTCACTGTGCCCATGAATGCACTCTCACTATACCCATAAATGCACTCTCACTATACCCATAAATGCACTCTCACTGTACCCATCAATGCAGCCTCACTACCCATCAATGCAGCCTCACTATGCCCATCAATGCAGTCTCACTGTACCCATCAAATGCAGTTGAGAGGAGCGACGTACTGACGTCACTGCACGATACGTCCCGTTGTTTTAGCACAGAGGTGTGTACTGCAGCCGGCCGACCGCAATTTTTTACCCATTGAAATTTCTACTTTGTTTTTTATACGCCTAGGGCGTTTTGTTTTATATTAATAAATACCCAACAGGTTTTACCTATGGCCATTTTATTCGTTTTTTCTCTGAGCCACCTTCATATCACCATTCTGTGCAACACTAATGGTTGTTAGTGGAAGATCCGTGGGATCACAGTCCTGACCAGGAGATCCTCTATAGACGGGACGATCGGATCGATTCCAGAAATCCTTGAGGAAAAGGCCCTAGCTGGGCATTAGCCACAGGCACTAATTATCTGGGAGCTGGTAAGCGCACATTTCATATGGTGGTGGGATCTACCAAGCAAAGTCACTCCAATTGCAGATGTCACCATATGTTGAATTGTATCTAAATACTGCATTGTTTACTGGACATTTTTTTGATCACGTTTTGGATAATTTTTGGACACAATTTTCTTAGGACATTATCACATCATTGATTATCAATAATCTCTAATACTTTTCTCAAGAAAGTTTTGTCACCTCTGGAGATTATATATGTATATACACGAGATCACAATATCAAGTTTATGATCTCAATACTTACTTATTTAGGAATATGTAGGTTAGAGTTTAGAGCGCAACCTTTTTGTTTTTACTGTATTTTGTGTTATCTCACCTTGTGCTATTTTTGGTTAAGTTTATTGTCCAGCGCAATTTTTCTTGCTAATTTACTCCCACCACCATGCTTGACTGTAGGCAGACTGTAGACTGTACTTCTCACCTGGTTGCCGCTACACACGATTGACACCGTCTCAACCAAATAAGTTTATCTTGGTCTCATCAGACCACAGGACATGGTTCTAGTAATCCATGTCCTTAGTCTGCTTGTCTTCTGCAAACTGCGGGCTTTTTTGTGCATTATCTTTGGAAGAGGCTTCCTTCTGGGACGACAGCCATGCAGACCAATTTGATGCAGGGATGGCGTATGGTCAGGTTGACCCCCCCACCCGTTCAACCTCTGCAGCAATGCTGCAGCACTCATATGTCTATTTCCCCAAAGACAACCTCTGGATATGACGCTGAGCACAGGCACTCAACTTCTTTGGTCAACCATGGCGAGGCCTGTTCTGAGTGTAACTTGTCCTGTTAAACCGCTGTATGGTCTTGGCCACCATGCTGCAGCTCAGTTTCAAGATCTTGGCAATCTTATAGCCTAGGTCATCTTTATGTAGAGGAACAATTCTTTTTTCAGATCCTCAGAGAGTTCATTGCCATGAGATGCAATGTTGAACTTCCAGTGACCAGTATGAGAGCGTGAGAGTGATAACACCAAATGTAACACAACTGCTCCCCATTCACACCTGAGACCTTGTACACTAACGAGTCACATGACACCAGGAAGGGAAAATGGCTAATTGGGCCCAATTTGGACACTTTCACTTAGTGGTGTACTCACGTTTGTTGCAAGCGGTTTAGACATTAATGGCTGTATGTTGAGTTATTTTGAGGGTACAGCAAATTTACACTGTTATACAAGCTGTACACTCACTTACTTTACATTGTAGCAAAGTGTAATTTCTTCAGTGTTCTCAAATGAAAAGATATAATAAAATATTTACAAAAATGTGAGGGGTGTACTCAACTTTTGTGAGATACTGTATATATATATACACTTTGTACTACTATGGCTGTAACCTTTTTGATTAGTGTCTGCAATTCTATCTATATCTGTCAGATATCTGTCCTATATAGAGCGCTGTGATGTGGAAAGAAACACTACCACAATAAAGGAGAATCCGCCTAGAAGAATGTACCATTCACCGTGCAATATACCTCCCATCCAGTCGTTTCTCTCTATATAGACATATCATTACCTACAGACCAGCTTTGGCTGACTAAGGCTCTGATGAAGAGGAAACCCCTTGGAACACGTTAGCCATTTATTCATTTATCCCTTGTATGGTCATTACTTCATACTGTTTTATCAATTGAGATCACTGTCATTTATTTATTCATGAACACGTAGTATTTTCCTTGTATATACCTATTTGTTTGGAATAAACTTTTTTATCTTGATTAATGCATCATGCCACATTTTTTTATTTTTTCTTATTGCATTTTAGTGTAAATATGAGATCTGAAATCTTTTTGACCCCCGGATCTCATATTTATAAGGACCTGTCATGCTTTTGTTTCTATTACAAGGGAGGTTTACATTCATTGTAATAGGAATAAAAGTGACCCAATTTTATTTTTTTAAAGAACAGTGTAAAAAATAAAAAATAAAAAGTAAAATAAATAAGAAAAAAAAAGAAAATGTATTTTTAATGCTCCCCGTCCCACCGAGCTTGCATGCAGAAGCGAGCGCATACGTGAGTAGCGCCCGCATATGAAAACGGTGTTAAAACCACCCATGTGAGGAATCACCACGATCGTTAGAGCGAGAGCAATAATTCTAGCACTAGACCGCCTCTGTAACTCAAAACATGCAACCTGTAGAATTTTTTAATTTTTTAAATGTCGCCTATGGAGTTTTTTAAGGGTAAAGGTTTGTTGCCATTCCACAATTTTGAAGCGTGCCAAGTTACTTGGCATAACATCATCTTTCACAATATAGAAAAAATTGGGCTAACTTTATGTTGTCTTATTTTTTAATTTAAAAAAGTGTATTTTTTCCAAAAAAGTATCGCACCTTTTGTATTAGTGAGACCTCTGGAGGAATGACTACAGGAAGCACAGCAGACAGCAGCATTGTCAGTCTGGGAGGAGGATAGTGTTAAATGTATTTACCAACCTCCAGCTCACACATTATAATCAATTACAGCAAACAGATTGTTTCCTTTATGATAAAGGTTTTGCATGAATAAATAAAAGCTGATAATTTTAATCACCCCTGTCAGTGTTAAGTGGTTTGTTTCATCCATGTAAACTGATACATTCTGCTGGAGAGCTAGTGAAAAAACATCAGACTTGCTAGCTGGATCACCAGATGAAAATAGAAGAAAGAAAGCCTAAAATAGAAAATGAATATAGCCATCACATCTAAGAATTGGTAAACTGCATTATAATAAATGTTTTCATTAGGTTTAATACTGCTTTAAACAAAGTATGTTTGTTTTTACCTAAAATCTCACGCTAAAAAATTGATCTTGTCTAATAAATCTCACTAGAAAATAATAGGCTTATCTTTTTGAAGAACAACTGTATAAACATTTTTTTAAGGATGAGGCAGGGTTCTTGTAAATGTCTCATGGGAAATGAAATTGTGTGTCTAGATCAGGATTATCTCAAGAGGAAGGTAACCTGAAGTTCAGAGTCTAAACTTCCTGTACGGGTCACATGTACTATTTTCTCTTGCTCACATTTATTTGTTGGCATTGTTTTAAATTACCTTTCTTATCAAAGAGGAACTACAGTCTCTTTAACGCTATTTACTGTCTGCTGGACATAGAAGTGTTTGCTCCACACTACACCTGCAATGTACATGTCATTCCTGTGTAGCGCCACCACCCTAAGCGCCGCTGGAAGATGACTGTCCCCAAGGGTTGCCCTGACCTTGCAAGCCTCCCGACACCTCTGACACCCTGGATTCGGACATTACTCAAAGAAAGAACACAATTGCAAAGACACCAGACTATTGCAAAGTTAATGAGTATTTTTCCAAGGATTCTTAAGTCAGCAAAGAGAATGTTAATGCAGATATCTTTCAATCTCAAACTTTAGTCTTAGCAATTATACAAAGGATATACAATGCAAAGAAAAATCACAAGAAATCAAACAGGGATAACTAATAGGCCCTGGAAGAACCTATGATCCCAGGTATAAAAGGTAAGAGAAAGACCCTTTTGTATCAAACCGCTCCCTTAAAATCCTGATGCCACAGGACCATAGGCAAACAGCACATGACTGTTGAGGCGCAATGGGCCTAGGTCCCAATTAAATGAGGAAATCCATAAATTTTCGACGCCAGTTCCTATCCTTGACGTCTACCGACAGGTGCGTGCCGGTAGGCTAAACCGCCCACAAAGCGCCACCCGCAGAAGAGAGGACCGATTTTACGATCGTAACAATGCTTTCGTCCGGCAGACCCGATACGGCAGCGTCACTGGTCCTACCCCAAATCAAATCATGACTCATACTTACTGAGGTGCAGATGTGCAGCCGAAGAAGGGTAGCCAATGGCCGGTCCAGGAGGAACGCCCGATGCAGGATCGTCCGTGGGAGAAGCTGGCAGGCGACATCCATCACCTTGAGGAATGTTGATGAGTGGCGAGGCCGAAAGAATGCTGGCAGAAGAAGAGGTCCAGGGGCGGCGGTCCGGCCACCGACCCTGAGGAGCCCGGGGGGCGAGGACAGCAGCCGAGCAGCATCTTGAGCAACTGGAGACCATGGATGTAGGACTCATAGCAGGTGCAGCCCACATCCCGGGTGTGGCATGCGCAGCTCCTGCCCTGTCGGGCACAGGGAGATGGTGCAGAGCCACGGGCAGGGGCAAAGCCGCAGCGGCAGGCATCAAATGGGCATCTCCCGCTCTGTCGGGCGCAGGGAGATGGTGCAGGGTGGCAGAGCGGGGCAAGGCTGTGGCAGTGGACGTCTGGACGAAATCTCCCGCCCGGCCGGGCACAGGAAGCTGCCGGTGGGAAGAGGTCAGTGATGAGGGGAGGGGAGCAGGCGACCGTCGGCCATCCACTGCTCAGCTGGGTGCAGGAGGATGTGAGAAGGCAGGGGTCCGAGGCAGGGGTCTGAGGCAGGGGGTGAGAGGCCTGAGCAGCACAGCCACCCCCCACCCAGCCGGGTGCAGGGGGGTGTGGGTTGGCAGGGGTCAGTGGCAGGGGGTGAGCGGCGTGTGCCGCCCTGCCATCCCCCACCCAGCCAGGTGTAGGAGGATGCAGGAAGGCAGGGGTCAGCGGCAGGGGGTTAGCGGCCTGTGCAGCTCTGCCATCCCCCACCCAGCCAAGTGCAGGGGGATGTGGATGCACAGGGGACATTGCAGAGGCTGTGTGGACTGGAGCCAGATTTGAATCTCCCGCCCAGGTGGGCGCAGGGAGAGACGATGGCTGTGACATTTCGGCTGATCCGTGCAGCGTGCAGGAGGATGGGCGGCCAGTGCAGCGGCTCCGGGCTGGAGTGCCCGGCATCTGGCACCATGGGATGAGCTATGTGTGGTGCCCCTACCCCCCACTCTGCCGGACCTGTAGCTTCAAGAGGTGAGCAGAGGCGGGAGGTGCCGCGACTCCCGCCCGTGCTGACCAGCAATTCCCTGGGGCACACATTCCCTGAGCTCAGGCCAATCCTATCCCCCGTGTTTCGACCAATCATTTCCCTTGTCCTGCACCTGACCATGCCCTCATCAGTCAAGGCTCTCTTCACCTAGGGAGGGGGCTCAAGAGGCCTTCAATATGTGAACAATGCAATAAGCATAATTGGAGTAAGAGTTCTCCTTAATGCGCACACATGTTATGAGTCCTTTATGTGGGGGTGGAAGAAGAGGAGAGAAGTCCTTGTAGCGTAGGTGTTCTGAATCTTCAGCTAGCTCAACAAGGGCCCAGAGAGATTATTGTACAATGATGCCCAGTAATAGTGGATAACATATGCAAAGCTCTTGTGTAAAGAGATGGGGTCAAGGTGTCTGCTTGCAGTGTCTTTTGTAAGATTTTACTCAGGGTGGGCTTATGCCCACTCACCAATCCTGATGATACCAGGGCTTAAGGGAAAAGGATGTCTCGGAACAGGGTCTTGAATAATCTGCAACCGGTGAAGGGTGCCTGGTCGTGCACCTGGTGCCACTGGGTTTCATCAGGGACTCACAATAAGAGTGACCCCCCTTAGTCATTCAGCCGACAGGAAGCTGGTGATTGTGGATCTGCCTGCAGATGTATGGCTCACATGGCTCACACCGCCCAGCCCACGGCGCCTGCTCGCATCCCTCAGAGCAGCTGGGTCCCTGCTCTCAGCTAAAGACCATGGTTCCAAAAGAAGAAGCTCCTCCCTGGACTGGGCTATTTATGTTCTCAGTCAGCATTCTTCTTCCTCCAGTCGACTGGAACTTGTAGTCTGCAGCAGCACTGGCTCCATGGAAATCCCGGCTCTCACATATCCCTCAATCCCATTCTTTCAGTAGTTGTCTCTCTCTCTCTGCCTTCAGGAAATGATGACACAATCATACCTCCCAACTTTTTTAGATGGGAATGAGGGACACCTATCACAAAAGTATCTCACAAAAGAGAGTACACCCCACACATTTTTTTAAATAATTTATTATATCTTTTCATGTTACAACACTTTAGAAATTACACTTTGCTACAATGGAAAAGTAGTGAGTGTACAGCTTTTATAACAGTGTAAATTTGCTGTCCCCTCAAAATAACTCAACACACAGACATTAATGTCTAAACCGCTTGCAACAAAAGTGAGTACACCCCTAAGTGATAAAGTCCAAATTGGGCCCAATTAGCCATTGTTCCCTCCCTGGTGTCATGTGTCATTAGCCCAATTAGACATTTTCCCTCCGCGGTGTCATGTGACACATTATTGTTAAATTTGGTGTTATTGCTCTCACTCTCTCATACTGGTCACTGGAAGTTCAACATGGCACCTCATGGCAAAGAACTCTCTGAGGATCTGAAAAAAATAATTGTTGCTCTACATATAGATGGCCTAGGCTATATGGAGATTGCCAATACCATGAAACTGAGCTGCAACAGGGTGGCCAAGACCATACAGCGTTTTAACAGGACAGGTTACACTCAGAACACGCCTTTTCATGGTCAACCAAAGAAATTGAGTTAATGTGCTCAGTGTTATATCCAGAGGTTGTCTTTGGGAAATAGACGTATGAGTGCTGCCAGCATTGCTGCAGAGGTTGAAGGGGTGGGGGGTCAGCCTGTCAGTGCTCAGACCATACGCCGCACACTGCATCAAACTGGTCTGCATGGCTGTCATCCCATAAGGAAGCCTCTTCTAAAGATTATGCACAAGAAAACCTGCAAACAGTTTGCTGAAGACAAGAAGACTAAAGACTGGGATTACTGGAACCATGTACTGTTGTCTGATGAGACTAAGATAAACCTATTTGGTTCAGATGGTGTCAAGCGTGTGTGGCAGTAACCAGGTGAGGAGTACAAAAACAAGTGTGTCTTGCCTACAGTCAAGCATGGTGGTGGGAGTGTCATGGTCTGGGGCTGCATGAGTGCTGCCTGGCACTGGGGAGTTACAGTTCATTGAGGGAACCATGAATGCCAAAATGTACTGTGACATACTGAAGCATAGCATGATCCCCTCCCTTCGGAGACTGGGCTGCAGGGCAGTATTCCAACATGATAATGACCCCAAACACACCTCCAAGATGACCACTGCCTTGCTTAAGAAGCTGAGGGTAAATGTGATGAACTGGCCAAGCATGTTTCCAGACCTAAACCCTATTTAGCATTTGTGCGGCATCCTCAAACGGAAGGTGGAGGAGCGCAAGGTCTTTAGCATCCACCAGCTCCATGATGTCATCATGGAGGAGTGGAAGAGGACTCCAGTGGCAACCAGTGAGGTTCTGGTGAACTCCATGCCCAAGAGGGTTAAGGCAGTGCTGGATAATAATTGTATCCACACAAAATATTGACACTTTGGGTCCAATTTGGACATTTTCACTTAGGGGTGTACTCACTTTTGTTGCCAGCGGTTTAGACATTAATGGCTGTGTGTTGAGTTATTTTGAAGGGATAGCAAATTTTTCACTGTTATACAAGCTGTACACTCACTACTTTACATTGTAGCAAAGTGTCATTTCTTCAGTGTTGTCACATGAAAAGATATAATAAAATATTTACAAAAATGTGAGGGGTGTACTGACTTTTGGGAGCTATGACACAATGTCTAGGCTGAACACTAGAGGGAAACAAACCTAAGGCAGCTTTTGTTAAAGAATGGCCCAACATGACACAGGCAGATTAGCTAGGGCCTGGCTAAACCTGAAATATAGAGCGCCTGTGGTGTTTCACGGAGTTCTCATTGCATAGAATTGACACATAACCAGGATCTCCTTTTCGCAGGTATTTTACATATGACTGAGGCTATTCTTGGTTCAGAAATCCCTAACTGTGTATCATAGTTTCTCCCAGTGAAAAGCAAGCAAGCACTGTGATAACTGGTTGTATTTATTTTGGTTCAGTAGTTCTTTATTAATAGACTCATTAAATAAATTAAAATCTCCAAAATTTGGAAAGGGCTGGAACCTTTGTCAGGTTTTTATTGTAGTATTTGTCCCAAGAGTAGAGATTTATTTTTTCTGTACCTTAGTAACCTTTGTTACCAGGACTGAAAGTGATGGAAATCAAAAAAACAGGACTTCCTTCAGTGGCAATGGGAAATTAAATGAAGATAATTCTCCGTATTTGGACATAAGAGGCCATTTCCTTCTCTATTTCCTTAACTATACATTAAACCGGTGTTATTCTTTAAAACAAAACTTTACTCTCTCAATCAGCATTAACTATTTTAAATCCTTGTGCTGCTACCATTAGTAAATAGATAGGAAGATAGGATTTAGTGGCGCTTTACTGTCGTTTCAGCAATGCTTTTCGGCCGCTAGCGGGGCACTTTTAAACCCCGCTAACGGCCGAAAAAGGGGTTAAAATCGCCCGTGTAGCGTCACTGCCGAATCGCTTTGCAGGCGATTCGGCAGCAGTGCCCATTCATTTAAATGGACAGGGGCATCCTCAAAGATTCTGCTTGCAGGACTTTTTTTAACGTCCCGCAAAGCGCACCGCTCCAGTGAGAAAACACTCAGGCTTTCACACTGGAGTGACAGGAGAGGTGCTTTAAATGCGCTTTGCAGGCGCTATGTTTAGCGCTAAAATGCCTGTAAAGCGATTCAGTGTGAAAGTGGGCTAAGGTTTATTTTTATTTTTTTTGCATTTCTTCACTTAGGCCAAAATCATGTCATACGTCCCAAGAGTCTTTTGGGGGCATTTTTTTTTTTTCTTTCATCTAGAGGAGGTGATGAGGGCTTTTCACAGCTAAGCACACCCCCCTGTAAATGCTACATGAATCATTTGCCCTTGCTCAAGATGGATACAGCTAAAAAATGCTAGGGGAGGGGGGGGTGTGGTTTTATTCAAAGTGATTTCTCAACAAAACTAAATAAAGTTTGGTTTTGGTGCTCCAATACAGGTAAGTTCTGGTTTACTAGCATCAAGAAGATGTTAGGCATTTTCCTGTGCTCCTATAGTAAACAGTGTTTTTGCTTGAGCGCAGCAGTTTAAGCATCAATGCAAAGAAGTGTTGCTTCCTGGCAAAGAGAACCTGGCAAAATTTAACTGATACATCTCTGGAGGAGCCCAGCCTTGCCTGGGCTGAAAATGCACAGAAACTAATGATATGGTCTACAAAGAAGTATGCAGTACAGGGAAGGTTTATTCTAGTAAACACATAGATACAGAAGGTGACAGATACCTTCTGTCATGTTTCGCACCTAACAGAATGGTGCGGTTATAATTAAACACTGTAGGTGCGAAACATGGCAACGCATGCCTGTCAGCTGCTGTGTCTTTGTCTTTACTTTAATATACTTTCTGATTGTTGCATAATTCCACTAGGAATATTTTTTCAGTGTTCAGCAGTTACTTAATTTAAAAAAAGATTCAGACCTCAAATGGAAGAGGAAACCTTGGGAAATGTTCTCCACTGTCTCTTCAGTTTCCTTTACTCTTGTTGTGAATCAGTCACATTTTGTAGTTAGGAACACTGTGAAATAACCTTTGATTTCCACCTTTTTGGGAAAACCATACTGGATAAAGAACGATCTATATATACAACCACATTCATTATTGGGTTGATAATCATGTGATTAAGTTACTGGTTGCCATTTTAGGGGTTGATTTACTAAAAGCAAATAGACTGTTGATTTTGCAAGGGTATTTTCATTTTCCAAGGGAATCTTCCCTTACTGAATGAGTTGAAGTTCTGTTGACTTCTTTCCACTCATTATAATTACACTAACTTTTTGGTTCCCCCTCCTCACCTCTATAACCGATGACTCTCAGGAAGACCACAATTGGACAAACTGTATTGTTCATGGGAGATAAAGTCGAAGTCCACGCTAACACTAAAATCGCTTCATTTATAGACATCCATGATCTAACACTAACCTATCTAGCGCTGTAAAGAAGAAATCAGTATACATACCTTTTTTGATGCGGCTCCAGTTCAGTCTTCAGCGGCAAAAGCTCTGCAGAGCACATGGCCGACAATGGCTGAGAAATGAATAGGGAGTGACGTCACCCATAGAGTTACTATGGGGCTTCCGTTGTCGGCTACCTTCTCTGCACCCGCCTCCACAGTGTGCGCCGCAGCAGGTGCACGGGGGGCACGGTTCTGGGAGGATGCCAAAAGACGCCCTCTCAGAACAGAACTGGAGGACTGTGCTGTAGCTGACAGCAAGTGGTTAAACAAAGTATACAAAAACTCCAAACTCTAACTATGGGATCGGCAGATAACTCTTGCAACTTACAATCAGAGATATAGATTGCACCAATTTAACCTGCATTAAATGTATGCCAGGAAAAAGCCTTTTCTGTTCAGAAGAATATTAGAGTCGGATTACGGTTTGCCATTTTACATATAACCAAAAAAAAAGGCCTTCTTGAAAAATGTGCTGTGGACCGATGAATCAGGAATAAAGTTGATTTGCCTCAATAACAGTAGACATTTCTGACACAAAATAAAGACAGCATTTAAAGAGAAGAACCGCAATACAACTGTGAAGCTTGGTGCTGTAATTTTTATGGTTTGGGGTTGTTTTGCTCTTTTAGGTTTCATGTACACCGGACGTTGTTTAACCTCTCCTGAACGATTTAACTTGACAGCTAGAAACTGGCATCTAAAAACATCAGTTTAGTCACATTTACATGCCGCGTTTAGCCATGTTTGCATCTAGAAGCGTTTGTAAAAAAAAAAATATGTTTTTTTTTTTGTTTGTTAAAATGAAAAACGACTGTAAATGAAAAGCTGTTACAGGCATTTGGCGTTTCAAATGCCTCTAAACATCCATCTGAACCCATTTTTTCCAAAAAATGATTTTAAACTCAACTGCCTGGAAACGACTATAAACGACCCTGTGTACATGTACTGATAAGATAACATAGAGGAGAGTTCAGGGGCAGCTGAAAGAAATGTTCAACTGCTCCTAAATGTCAATTTACCAGCAGCAGTGTACATGAGGCCTTAGGGCTTGGGCGCCTTGCTGTCCTCAGTCAAATGGGAATGCAGCATTATTTCAAAGATTATGAGGTCATCTGCCCAAAAGTTGAACCGAAAAAGGATCTTTAAATTCGGGAATGATGTAAAGCATACTGAAGTGGAGGATTATGGATTGGCCTAGACAGAGCCCTAATTTGATTCCCATTGAAATGTTATACAGAGATGTGAAACAGGCAGTTCATGCAAAGGGCAGACCATTACACTCAGGATAAGCTCTCACCTGCCGACTATGTCGGAGTCATTCTGGGTTCAGCCTCTCCCAGAACGCAGTCCCACATCTTAGACTGCTAAATGCACCAACAAGGTGGGGAGCCCCCTCTGGTGGTCTTTTGGGGCCGAGGTGTTCTCTAATCAGAGATGATAACCCTTTTTGGTGGCATGCCTGCTATGGGGTCCGGATCAAGCAGCTGGGACTGCTTTTTTCATTTTTTTGGGGGGGGGGGGGGGGTATGTTTTATAGCGGAGAGTAAAAAATATATTGTTTTTTCTTTCAAAATTGTCAGTCTTTTTTTTTGTTTCTAGTGCAAAAAATAACTGCAGAGGTGATCACATACCACAAAAAAAAGCTCTATTTTTGGGGAAAAAAATTACACAAATTTTATTTGGGTACAGCATTATATAACCACACAATTGTGAGTTAAAGTAATGCAGTGCCACATCACAAAAATGGCTTGGTCATGGAGGAGGGTAAATCTTCCGGAGGTCAAGTGGTTAAGCTTTGACAAAAAGAAACTGGAAGCTGATTGGTTTCTATGCAGAGATTTAGCACTCTGCTGTTTTAGTGAATCCCCCCCAATCAGGGTTGCAAACCTCCCGCAGCATTTTTACTGACTAAACATGGAAAATTTACTGGCGGAGCACATTTTTTTTACTGGCAACCTGAGAGATTACAGAACTCCTATTGAAAACTAACACAGTGAATATTTAAACAGTATAAACATGACATGGAAACACTGACAATACCTATAACATTGTAATTTGCTTGATTTAGACTTAAAAAGTCAACACAGCATGAAATGATCATCCCCTGATATTTACTGGCGGTTGTAAAAAAAATCACAGATTTTTACAAACTGTCAGTAAATTTACTGGCGGTTGGCAACCCTGCCCCCAATGAGTCCAAAAATGGTGAAAGGTCTGGGGATAAAGCATATCAGAAGAGACTTGAGGAACCTAATATGCACAGCCTGTATTATCAAACCCACTCTTCTGCCCTGTACACACAAGTGGATTTTCTGTCTGAAAAATCTAGGATGGTTTATCCGACAGAATTCCGCTCAAGCTTGGCTTGCATGCACACGGTCACACAAAAGTTTGCTGAGCTTACGACCGTCAAGAACGCGGTGACGTACAACACTACGACGAGCCGAGAAAATGAAGTTCAATGCATCTGAGCATGCGTCAAATTTTTTCCGAGCATGCGCAGGAATTTGCACGTCGGAAATGCTACAGACGATTGGGATTTACGATCGGAACTTTTTCCGACCGAAAAATTGAGAACCTGCTCTCAATCTTTTGCTGGCTGGAATTCGGCCAGCAAAAGTCCGATGGAGCATACACACGGTCGCATTTTCCGACCAAAAACTCTCATTGGTCTTTTGCTGGCCGAATTTCTGATTGTGTGTACATGGCATTCCACTTAGCGAAGGCTCACATTTGAGGTATTTATTTATCAGATCCATAAAAGTGTTTCCCTCCTTTTTTGTTAGTCTAAATCGTTAAATTCTTTGAAGGGATGTGCCCCCAATGTCATTTATTTTGTTTGTTTAGAAATTAGCAATGAAAGATTTACACACATTTAGCAATTTCATCGTTTTTTAGAACCCCCTGTTCTGTCTTGAAAGCTATTGGTATATTTACTGTGGGTCGTTCTTTTTTTTTTTTATGTGAAAGTAGTAAATTTTGGTATTGGACTCTGACACTTCCAATGCACAAAGACCTAAATTAGAGTGGATATTTTGCTTCATCTGTATGCGGGTCTTGCTTTTGTTCTTCTACGGCTTGTGACTCCATTGATCGTTCAAAAATCTGAATCTCTATTGCAAATGATACCAGCAAATGTGAAATATAACAAAGAGGTCATATATCACTTAGCGAGATCTTAGTGTTAACATCAAAGTAAATGTAATCGCTCAAGCCTAAACGCTAACAGGTGTGGGTACAAACACTCTTTATAGAATATCTTACTTAGTTTGAAGTTAATATTGTATTACTGTAGGATACAGGTACACGTGGATACAGGTCTACACAGGTAGAGAAGGCAAAAAGTATTCTCACTGTTTGTGCCGAACTAAAAATATTAAATAGATCTAGACTTTCTTCACTACAAATCTTCTTTTCGAGGTATAATGAAAGATACAAAGCTAAAATGTATACAGATTCTGAAGAAGGGCCTTTTATACATATAACATGTAAATTACATAGTAGTTGCTTCTCCATTGTCTAGTTTTCCATAAAACGAATAAATAGTAGCTTTATTTACGAATAATCAATGACAGTTACTGTTTTTAACCACTTCAATACCAGGCACTTTCACCCCCTTCCTGCCCAGACCAATTTTCAGCTTTCAGCGCTGTCACACTTTGAATGACAATTGCGCAATCATGCAACACTGTACCTAAATGATAGAGCTTTCTTTTGGTGGTATTTAAAGCGGAGCTCCAACCTAAAGTGGAACTTCAGCTTATCGGATTACTCCCCCCCCCCATCCGGTGCAACAATTGGCACCTTTCAGGGGGGAGGGGGGTGCAGATACCTGTATAATACAGGTATCTGCACCCACTTCCGGGACTAGCTGCCCCACCCCTATCCGAGGATGCCCGTCCATATCCGATGGGGTTCCGTTGTGTCTTGGGAAACACACAGTTCCCAGGACACAACGGGGACCAATAAAGACGCGCAGCGCGACTCGCGCATGCGCAGTAGGGAACTAGGCAGTGAAGCCGCAAGCTTTACTTCCTGATTTCCTGACAGAGGATGGTGGCGGGGCAGCCGAGAGACGATCGATCGCTCGTCATCTTCTGCCGACATCGCTGGAACCTGGAACAGGTAGGTGTCCATTTATTAAAAGTCAGCAGCTGCAGTATTTTTTGCTGCTGACTTTTAAAAAAAAAAAAAAATCGGGTGGACCTCCTATTCAATCACCACTGGGTTTTTTATTTTTTGCTAAACAAAAAAAGACTGAAAATTTTTAAAAATAAATGTGTTTGTTTCTGTTATATCATTTTTGCATGTAAGTCATTTTTCTCATTCACTGATATGCGCTGATGAGGCAGCACTGTTGGGCACTGATGAAGCAGCACTGATGAGGAGGAACTGATGAGGCTACACTGATATGCGGCATCGACATGCTGCACTAATGGGCACTGATAGGCAGCACTGATGGGCACTCTTGGCATACCTCCCCACATTTTGAGATGGGAATGAGTCACAACTACTAACAAATGTATGTAGGCATAGGACACGCCCCCCGCCACACCCCCTTACAGGAGAATTAACCAAAAAAAGGTTACTTAAATCCACAAGGACTTTTTTTTTTTTTATCACTACTATTCCTTTATATTGGCTTTTAAAATGTACACATGCAGCAATTTAGAAATTGGATGAAAGGTTTAGCACTGGGAAACACTTTTTGAAAGATAAAAAGTGCATTTTATATACAACTATATAGATCAGACCAAAGTCAGGGACAAATGAGGGGGAAAGAGGGACAGAGGGACATTGCTCCAAATCAGGGGCAGTCCCTCGAAATCAGGGACAGTTAGGAGCTATGCTGTTGGGGCTGCACTGATAATCATGACATTTGATGATCAGTGCCCTGATTATCAGTGTAAATGTCCTCTGTCACATTTTCTGATTACCGGATCTCTTCTATTCACGCTCTGACAGCACATGAGGAAAGCGATGGCAATAACCAACACGTTTGCTTACAAAGTGAAGCGTTGCGGCTTCACTGCCTGGTTCCCTACTGCGCATGCGAGCCGCACTGCGCGTCTTCACTGGTCCCCATTGTGTCCTGGGAACGGACACAAGCTAGCGGTCATGCTACACTGTACCCAAACAAATTTTTTATCATTTTGTTCCCACAAATAGAGCTTTGTTTTGGTGGTGATCACCTCTAAGGTTTTTATTTTTTGCTAAACGAATAGAAAAAGACTGATTTAACCACTTAAGCCCCAGACCAATTTGCAGCCAAAGGACCAGGCCCCTTTTTGCGATTCTGCACTGCATCGCTTTAACTGAGAATTGCACGGTCGTGCGACGTGGCTCCCAAACAAAATTGACGTCCTTTTTTTCCCACAAATAGAGCTTTCTTTTGGTGTTATTTGATCGCCCCTGCGGTTTTAATTTTTTGCGCTATAAACAAAAATAGAGCGACAATTTTGAAAAAAATGCAATATTTTTTACTTTTTGCTATAATAAATATCCCCAAAACATATATAAAAAAAATGTTTTCCTCAGTTTAGGCCGATACGTATTCTTCTACATATTTTTGGTAAAAAAAAATTGCAATTAGCGATTATTGATTGGTTTGCGCAAAAGTTATAGCGTTTACAAAATTGGGGATAGTTTTATAGCATTTTTATTAATATTTTTTTTTTACTAGTAATGGCGGCGATCAGCGATTTTTATTGTGACTGCGACATTATGGAGGACACATCGAAAATTTTTGACAAATTTTTTGGACCATTGTCATTTATACAGAAATCAGTGCTATTTAAATGCATTGATACCTGTGTAAATGACACTGGCAGTGAAGGAGTTAACCACTAGGGGGCAGGGAGGGGTTAAGTGTGTGTGTGTTTTTTTTTTTTACTGTAGGGGGCGTGGCTTTGGGTCTGACGTGTCTGATCGGCTTTCCCAATGACAGGGAACAGCCGATCAGTGTCAGTTGCGCTAGGAAGCACAGGGGGAGGTTTGTTTACACAGACCTCTCCCCGTTCTGTAGCTCTGTGACCCGATCACGGGACACCAGCGGCGCGCCATTCTGCCGACGTATATCGGCTTGAGGCGGTCCTTAAGTGGTTTAAAAAAAAAGTTTTTCTTTGTTTTTGTTATAAAAATTTTGTAAACTGACAATTTTGTCACTGATGGGCACTGATAAGCTACACTGATGGGCACTGATAAGGCGGCACCAATAAGATGGCACTGATGGGCACTGACGATGGGCACTGAACGGCGGGACTAATGAGCACTGATATGTGGCATTGATAAGCTGCACTGATGGGCACTGATAAGACGGCACCGATGAGGAGGCACCAATGAGATGGCACTGATGAGGTGGCACTGATGGGCACTGACGATGAGCACTGAACGGTTGGACTAATGGGCACTGATAGGTGGCACTGATAGGTGGCATTGATATGCGGCACTGATGGGCATTGATAGGCGGCACTGATGGGCACTCATAGGTGGCACTGGTGGGCACTGATAGGCGACACTTGGCACTGAAAGGCTGCACTGATGGATACTTATGAGTGGCACTGATAGACGGCACTAATGGGCACTGATAAGCGGCACTGATGGGCACTGAAAGGCGGCATTGATGGGCACTGATGGCTGGCACTGGCTTTCACTGATAGGTATTGCTCTTCCTGTTTACATCGTGATCATACGTGATTTGACACGGCTGATCACGTGGTAATGAGTCTGGGGCTGATTTACAAGTTGCGGTGCACGCCGATGCGCAACGGTCATTTTTGTATTTACAAAACATTTGCGCCTGTAACAAGTGCAATTCCCCATTTACTATAATATTCTCGGCGCACGGGAGGCGTCGATCGGTGCGCCACTATAGACATAGCTTTTATTTACGCATTCTTCAACTCAAAATTTAGAAGCTGGAAGTGACAATATTATGGGGGTGATGTGGGTGATGTGAGGAAGTATAGTAATAACTGCCCAAGTAACAAATATGCCCAAAATAGAATGAGAAAGTAACTTTTTCTGAACAAGCCTGCTGCGCCTGCAAGTACACTTAGAACTGTGTGAGGTCAATTTATGCACTGCGCAAGCGCCATTTGCGCATGTTCAAATGCTTTGGTTCACTGCACCGGCAAAGTCTTAGTAAATGTCAAACGTAAATGCATTTGCATAGGTTGAACAGGCACACCTCTAAACTTGACTTTTTTTTCTTTTTTCTTTACGCTGTTCACTTTTATGTTTTTTTTAAGGATATTTGCACACAGGTCATGTTAGCATTAAAAATGTGTAGGGGTCCCCTGAAATTCCATTCCAGGCCCTTCAGGTCTGGTATGGATATGTCAGTTGCGCTAGGAAGCACAGGGGGAGGTTTGTTTACACAGACCTCTCCCCGTTCTGTAGCTCTGTGACCCGATCACGGGACACCAGCGGTGCGCCATTCTGCCGACGTATATCGGCTTGAGGCGGTCCTTAAGTGGTTTAAAAAAAAAGTTTTTCTTTGTTTTTGTTATAAAAATTTTGTAAATAAGTACATTTTCTCATTCACTGATGGGCACTGATAAGCTACACTGATGGGCACTGATAAGGCGGCACCAATAAGATGGCACTGATGGGCACTGACGATGGGCACTGAACGGCGGGACTAATGAGCACTGATATGTGGCATTGATAAGCTGCACTGATGGGCACTGATAAGACGGCACCGATGAGGGGGCACCAATGAGATGGCACTGATGAGGTGGCACTGATGGGCACTGACGATGAGCATTGAACGGTTGGACTAATGGGCACTGATAGGTGGCACTGATAGGTGGCATTGATATGCGGCACTGATGGGCATTGATAGGCGGCACTGATGGGCACTCATAGGTGGCACTGGTGGGCACTGATAGGCGACACTTGGCACTGAAAGGCTGCACTGATGGATACTTATGAGTGGCACTGATAGACGGCACTAATGGGCACTGATAAGCGGCACTGATGGGCACTGAAAGGCGGCATTGATGGGCACTGATGGCTGGCACTGGCTTTCACTGATAGGTATTGCTCTTCCTGTTTACATCGTGATCATACGTGATTTGACACGGCTGATCGCGTGGTAATGAGTCTGGGGCTGATTTACAAACGGTTTGCACCATGAGTTGCGGTGCACGCCGATGCGCAACGGTCATTTTCGTATTTACAAAACATTTGCGCCTGTAACAAGTGCAATTCCCCATTTACTATAATATTCTCGGCGCACGGGAGGCGTCGATCGGTGCGCCACTATAGACATAGCGTTTTTTTACGCATTCTTCAACTCAAAATTTAGAAGCTGGAAGTGACAATATTATGGGGGTGATGTGGGTGATGTGAGGAAGTATAGTAATAACTGCCCAAGTAACAAATATGCCCAAAATAGAATGAGAAAGTAACTTTTTCTGAACAAGCCTGCTGCGCCTGCAAGTACACTTAGAACTGTGTGAGGTCAATTTATGCACTGCGCAAGCGCCATTTGCGCATGTTCAAATGCTTTGGTTCACTGCGCCGGCAAAGTCTTAGTAAATGTCAAACGTAAATGCATTTGCATAGGTTGAACAGGCACACCTCTAAACTTGACTTTTTTTTCTTTTTTCTTTACGCTGTTCACTTTTATGTTTTTTTTAAGGATATTTGCACACAGGTCATGTTAGCATTAAAAATGTGTAGGGGTCCCCCTCAAAATCCATTCCAGGCCCTTCAGGTCTGGTATGGATATTAAGGGGAACCCTGGGCTAAAAAAAAATGGCGTGGGGTCCCCCTCAAAATCCATACCAGACCCTTATCCGAGCATGCAACCTGGCAGGCCACAGGAATAGAGGGGGGACAAGAGATCGCCCCCCTGTACCGTACCAGGCCACATGCCTTAACATTGGGAGGGTGCTTTGGGGGTAGCCCCCCAAATCACCTTGTCCCCATGTTGATGGGGACAAGGGCCTCATCTCCACAACCCTTGCCGGGTGGTTGTGGGGGTCTGCGGGCGGGGGGCTTATCGGAATCTGAAAGCCCCCTTTAACAAGGTCAAGATCCCGGCTCCCCCCTGTGTGAAATGGTAAGGGGGTACTTTTGTACCCCTACCATTTCACAAAAAAAGTGTCAAAAATGTTAAAAATGACAAGAGACCATTTTTGACAATTCCTTTATTTAAAGTCTTCTTCTTTCCATCTTCTTCGGGTCTTCTTCATTATTCCTTCCTTCATCCTTCGGTTTCTTCCTCCATCTTCTTCTTCCTCTGATCCTCTGCTTCTTGCTCCGGTGTTCTCGTTCGGCATCTTCCTCCACGGCCGTCTTCTTCCCCGCTTCGTTCTTGGGCTGCTCCGCATCAATGGGAGGCTCCCGCTGTGTGACACTTCTCTTCTTCTGACACTTCTATAATGGAACGTCAGAGGGGGTTGGGTCACCGGGTGGCCCGCCCTCCGTTATACAAGAACTGTCAGAAGAAGAGAACACCGCGTCACACAGCGGGAGCCTCCCATTGATGCGGAGCGGCCCGAAAACGAAGCCGGGAAGAAGACGCTGTGGAGGAAGATGCCGGACGAAAGAACCTGAGCAAGAAGCAGAGGATCGGAGGAAGAAGCAGAGGATGAAGATGGAGGAAGAAACCGAAGGCTGAAGGAAGGAAGAAGGAAAAAGACCCGAAGAAGATGGAAAGAAGAACACTTTAAATACCCCCAAAGCACCCTCCCAATGTTGAGGGCATGTGGCCTGGTACGGTTCAGGAGGGGGGGCGCTCTCTCGTCATACTGCTATATGGCGGCCGGCAAGTGATTAAGGTGCGTCCTTAATTTATTTCTATGAAGAATCCTCTGGGAAGCCACAAACACTGTCAACGTTTCACTTTACTCTTAAAACATTGTTTTCATTTTTAGTTTTCATTGTAAAAAAAAAAAAAACACTTTTTTAAAAAACAAACACTTTATCTAAATAATTGTGTTATTTTTATTGGCATGCATTTATTTTTATTTCTTCCAGACTGTACAGTTATTAGTAACAGTCCTGCATTGTAACATGTTTTATCTCTGCAATAAGTAATGATAAGCCATCCGTTCCAAGGTCAATTTAACTCTTAATTCACACAGTGCAGCAATGCCTTCTGCTCACATTACAATAAAAGTAAAATCCTCCATGAAGTTATTTAATTCTTCATGTTTAGCAGGTTTAGCACCTAACTCTCTCCCTCCTCTTCTCGGGTGGTCCTGGCTCCTCCCCCCCACGCAGAATATCCATCATATTAAGCCTCTTGCTACGGGGGCACTCATGTGTGCTTGCTCCTGTTCATAGATACGCAGAGCTCAACTCCTTACCTGCTCTGTGTAATGGTTTTGCACAGAGCAGCCCGGATCCTCCTCTTCTCAGGTCCCCCTCGGCGCTTCTGGCCCCTCCCCCTGCTGAGTGCTGCCATTGCAGGCTGCTTGCTCCGGGGGCAGTGTAGCTCTGACCCGCTCCCTCCACACTGGCTGTAATTGATAGCAGGGGGGACAATTAGCTCCCACTGCTGTATCTCAGCAATTGAGGAGGGAGAAACCCAGGAGAGCCTCGGCTCTCATGCACATCACTGGATTGAGATGGGGTTCAGGTAAGTAATGGGGGGGCAGAGCTGCACATTGAAGTTTTTTTTACCTTCATACATAGAATGTATAAAGGTAAAGAACCTTACCCTTTACAACCACTTTAAGGCTTTAGAACCACTTTTTCAATGCCAAAAATTGTTGGCCACATAAACAGATATATAGGTGTCATAGTTTTTGACACAGTAAGAAGATATAGTAAGCATTGCTTATTTACTGAGAAAATTGTCCGGTCACAAGAGAAGGCAAGATTAGTTGTAGTTTTTCATTGTGACTTCTTCATGCTGACTGTCACACTGATCAAATGACCAGAAGTCACACAGACTGGCTCCGGGCCATTGATGTAGGGCCATGACATATACTTGTATATGTATCTAAGCAAAATACAAAGTAGGGCAGTCTTTCTCAAGCATTTCAACACAGCAGAATCCTTGAAATAACTTTCCGGTCTCAGGAAACCCCTGCTAAACATAACTATATCTACAACTCATGATACATTAGTGTGATGGACAGTGGAAGGAATACTCCTTACAGATGGCTAAAATGAACAGTGGTGTCAGTGGGAATGTATCTGAGAGGCAGAAATTTTCATTACTCAGGAAACCCCTAGCAACCTCTGAGGTAACCCCTGGGTTCCAAAGAAACCAAGTTGAAAAACCCCTGCTGTAGATCTACTTCAGAAACACAGCATCCAATTTGCATAACATGTGAATGTGACTGGCACTCAATGTAGCCGGTTCACACATGTCCGGGTCAGCTGCAGTGCGGTTTTGAAAAAGGTCCTGTGCATTTTTGGGTCCGATTCAGGTGCGAATTCAGGCAAAGATTTGCACTTGAACCAGTGAACAGAAACGCACCGCACTCTGGACTGCAAACCGCAGCCAGACCTGTGTGAACCCAGCCTCAGTAACATGTTACACCCGTATTTAGGGTGTAACATGTTACTAAAGAGCACCCGCCCGAACCTCCCAAACCACCTCCCAAACCACCCTCTTCCAGCACCGGCAGTCACAATTTAAAAACATTGCGGTTGTGTGAAGCTCCGCCCAAACAGCCACATCATTCATTCAAAGCGATCTGTAAATGATTTAACTACAGGTCCCATCTTACACCGTGGCAGGTTGCTTGTAGTTTTCCTGAAAATCAAAATAATAAATGCACATTTTTTTACCTGCAAAAATATGTACATTCATTTTTTTATTTTTTGTTTTTAAAGGAGAACTTATCCTTTAACAATAAGATTAGTAACAAATATTTAGCACCACAATTCGAATAAATACAGAAGTATACAAGTACTGTTATAGTTCTGTAGAGCATTGACTAGATTATTTTCTTTGTGTTGTTTCACAGATTACCAATAATATAGCTCAACATTACATAGATATGTTTGTGTATATGCAATGGTTTAAGGAAACCTAATGTAAACTTTACAATATTTGCTCTCCCTTAAACTAACATCCTTTTCCTCCCAGTAACAGCAGCTCTGTCTTACACAGTCCAGCCATAGGGGCTCTGATAAGGCTGTGTTCCTGAGCGCAGACTCCTTGTGTAGGCTGCCAGCAGCTTAGCTTCCTTTAAAAAATATTCCTTTTTTTTTTTCCTCTGCAGGCTCTCCTCAATAAGTTTAGTGCTCACCACACAGGAACAGGCCCTCACATTGTCTGCTGACCTTTCACATTTCCACAGTAGCTGGGAGGGATTGTGCGTTTTTTCCGTTCTTTGTTAAAAAAGTTCCCCCACCCCTAGTTTTAAACTTGAAGGCAGTTCAAAGGGGTTTCTTAAAGACTCTCAGTAAGCACTTAGAAGCTGAAGCGGATCTGTGTGTGGAAAATAGAGGACCATGGCAGAAAGGCTGTGTGCTTTAATAAGTCTTCTTGGGCTGATCAGTTTGGTCACCACTACTTTGGTCAAGCCACATATCTATACCGCTGGATCTTCCCATATAGCCTCAACACTTGAAGTGCATGGGATATCTACCTTCGCTCATGGTCTACCTGGACATGAGGACACAATTGAGAGCAAGGATGTTTTACACCATGGCAATGGGCATTCACCAAAAACAAACCTACCTGACAGCCGGGGGACAAATTCTTCTCCTTTGACAGGACCACCTAAACCAAAAAGAGGGTAAGTGACTTTCCTAATAAATCAGGATATTACAATTTTTATTAATTAAGTAGATGATAATCACTTAGCAAATTGAATGCTTGTAAATAAGGAGAACCTGCATTCAGTTTGAAAACTCTAACTATATGCGACAAAAAATAATGGAGCACATTGGGTATTCAAAAGGAGCACAGGCTCACATTAATTATAAATATTGAGTTTTATATATATATATATATATATATATATATATATATATATATATATATATATATATATATATATATATATATATATATATATATATATATATATATATATATACACATTGACTGGAAATAAGGGTTGGTAATACTACTTAACAACTATGACAGCATCTAAAGGCAAATTTGGTCTAGTTGGCATAGAGTGAAAAGGACAGCTAGTACATTTTTATAGTATTATAAGGTATCACATAAATGCACTGACTTCAGTCTAAGGCTGCAATTTCCCTTTTGTGATGTATGTGGGACAGTTGTACCCTTACATGGTTAAGGAACACCTTGATTACTTGTAATTGAAAATTATTTTTGTACTTTGTATTATTGACAGTTATAAATTCACTTTAGAGTTCACATCAAGCATAACTGGGAAAAAAATGGGCATTACAAATCTTTTAAAATGACTGCTATAGCAACAGGTAGTTCCAAGTTTATATTTTTTATGAAAAAAAAAAAAAAACATTTCTATACATTGAGATGAATGTTTCAGTCTATTTAACAAAGAACTGAAAAATTGCAATAACGTAAACTCATTTTTCTAATAATTTTTATATTAAAACAGAAAAAGTTAGTAATTGCAACTGGAATAGAAATTAATAATAGAAGTGACGTTCCCAAACCTTTGGATGAAATTCAGTGACATTCCAGAACTGTGTTGCCATTTCCGGGATTTGCCTAATCTTCCTTCGCAGGAGAGGGCTGATAGAACTGAAGTATAGCTCTGCCTCTGAGTTTCTTTCCAGTAAAAATGCATTATATGTATCATTTTTACTAACTACGCAATTAAATACCATAATAATGTGCCTTTTTATTCTGTCCCTGATAGCTTCCAAATTTGTCCATTTACAAATTTTTATAGATGCAAAACCTTAACAGTTGGGGGAATTACATTTTTGCTTGCTAATGCAATAGATTCAAGTAGTTCTTAAAAGGGAACTTTAGGCCAAAAATGAAAAAAAAGGGCGAACTGGTAGGATCTTTAATGCAGAAGAGACATGCTTTGAATCTAAATGAACTTCGGCACATGCACAGGAGTACCTACATACCCACCTAGCCAATGAAAGCGCCTAGTGATTGAGACCCGGAAGCCAGCCGTCTGAAGATGTCAGCGGCCGGGCCAGGGGGGGAGGAGCAGCTCAGGGATACCACATCGGTGTAGCTTTGATGAGTATAGTTCCGCTTTAAGTAGAACTAAACCCCCGTTTGACAGTTTAAAATGGAAAACTAACTGTCACATATTCTTGTGCTGTCAACCAAACTGTCAATCCATCAAATGGTTGGTGTCATAACTGATCACAGGTGCAGCACCATGGCAGTTCCAGATCAAACAGAGGCCACAATGGCAGCTTCCTTGGCTGAAAAGGATAGGAGGGTTTAGTTCCGCTTTCAGTGCACCACTTTAAAATTGAATTGCTATGGCTGCAAAAAATCCAAAAAGAATTACCAACAGTTCACAGATCAGCAAACTGACTGTAGTTAAGGCTAATTTTGACTTGGGGTACAGAGACACATTGGTGCTCAGATTGGGGCTCAGAGTAAAGGGTAAAGCATGTTTGTGGGTCATGGTTTCTAGGACAGTGTCAGCTGTGGCTGCACAGATTCGTTGGTTGCTAGGACGCAGGCCACCAACATCCAGGCAACCAATGATGCAGGGCTTAGCACTGACACTGGGCAGAGGCCGATGGGGATGCTAAGACACTAGTACCTCATCCTTTGTAATTGACAGCAGATGGCAGTGGGTGGATTTCATAATCACTATTGGGCTGTCTAGTAGCTATGGGATCCATCCACTGCACCTGATGGACAACTAGTCTCTCAGCCTCCTTTGATATTTTCCCAGAAGGGAGGGTAGCACCCATCCTCATATAAGATCTGGGATCAGAGGACGGTGGTGTGTGTGTTTAGCTCTTGTAGTAATACAAATCCGAGCACAACATAGCACAAGTCCGTGTACTTACAGTTCTACATAACCTAGAAATTAAAATTGAAATAGTTCTAGAGTACCAGACAAAGTATAAAAGAACAAGTTGAATATGTAGGAATCCTCTTTACTGAAAACATGAAAGTGCCCATTCTTCATGGCTTACAGTAGAGCAATGGTCAAACAATCTGGTGGACCTGATGGCAACTTCTGATAGACTAGTTCTCCCCATCAGGTCCACATTCTTTTTGATTTACAGTGGTTGGCAATCGCAAAGGTCGGCCCTGACATTCTGCCACCATGTGGGGGCCCAAGATGGCAGGAAGGGGGATCCACTGCGAAACATGTGAAAGGGTCCTGCGCTGGGACCATAATAAAGGACCCCAAGCCCAGAGGGAAGAGTGGAGATCACCTTTAATTAAATAAAAAAGATATTCCACTTCAATGATGTCTTCAATGCAACATGCAATATAATGTGCCAAAACGTGCCTCAAAAATGCTCCAAAAATAAATGTATCCAGTTATGTCCATCACACTTGTGCTCCGCCTGATGTGAAATCACCAATTTAATTGGTGAATTATCACCAATTTACTGTTCGGAATTCCCCACAACTCAACATACACATAGAGAACACAGAACCTCTATAGTGTAAAATGGCAACCTTTGTGCCAGCTCACTTATAGATTGCATAATGGGGTCATTTTGTCCCTGCCACTCAACACGTTTCATCATGTGTGGCTTCACCTTTTCTATCACTCTTTACTCCTCTAGTACTATACCACATGTCTCTTAACTGTCAGTAAGCATGCATTTGGCAATTTCTAAGACCCCTTTCACACTGGGGCAGCGGGTCCGTTAGCGGTAAAGCGCCGCTAGTTTTAGCGGTGCTTTACTGTTTTAGCAGCGCTTTTCGACCGCTAGCGGGATACTTTTAACCCCCACTAGCGGCCGAAGAAATGGTTAAAAGTGCCCGTGCTGTGGCGCTTCCGAAGTGCTTTACAGGAGCTTCGGAAGCGCTGCCCATACAGTGCTCCTACACCACCCCAAAGATGCTGCTTGCAGGACTTTTTTTTTTCCTGTCCCGCAAGCACACCGCCCCACTGCGAAGGCAGTTTTCAGGTGCTTTACAGGCGCTATTTTTAGCGCTAAAACATCTGAAAACTGCCTCAGTGTGAAAGGGGTCTTTCAATAAATTGTGGTGCTTAAAATAAGTTTAATCACAAATGAAAATAAAAAAACAGCACAGAGGCCATTACTTGCAATCTCTTGTGCTGCTGGCTTCACTATTAGCTGAAATCCTCTTCTGTCAATCCCGCATCCTACCCCCACCGCCATAATCTTACCCAAGCTGATGTAGCTGTGACAGGCATTCATCAAGAGTGCCATACTAAGCCCACCCTTTCAACCCAACTCCCCTATTAACAGAAGCTGTACTATAGCTTCTATGAATGAAACACAATCTATGAATGGAAAATGGGTGGATGATTGAAAGGTCCGCCCCCTCCATTCATAAGTGATGGTTCATTCATAGAAGCTATAGGATGGCTTCTTTGAATGGTTGTGTTAAGCGGAAAGGGCAGGCATTGTCAGGCACTCTTGATGAGTGCCTGTCACAGCTCCATCAGCTCTTCTATCCCTTGCCACACCTGAAGAAAAGTTAAAGGAAACTTCACAATTGACCAATTATATAGATTTTAAGTTTGGGATGGGGTTAATGAAAACATAGGAATTGCACCCAAAACTAGAACTTTTGCCAAGTTGTTTTTTTGCTGTCTGCATCTCTTTTGGTGGATTTACCTATTTAGAACCCTACAGTCTGGATTAAGAGGACCTGTCACTCCCCCACCCGTAAAAAAAAAAAGAAAAGTTAAACCAGAATATTAGCAACCCCACTTCCCACTCCCTCTAACTAACTGCTTGTAAAAAACGAGTCTAATGCCCTGTTTACTTACCTAAAACCACACTCACATGAGGCTGCCAGCCTGACCCTTCTTTCTTTTTTTGTTTACTTATGGAGGGCATTCTTCGGGTGTCCACTTATAGGCGACACTTCTAGTTGCCAGGTCCTCCCTCATAGGCTACAGAGGCAAGAGAACTAACAGTGGATTGTGCCCAAGAAGATAACAAGCGGGGGAAAATGCCTTGTCCCTATGGCAGGAAATTAGCTTAACTTATAGAGGAAACTGGCACTTCGATCCATTACACTGCAGGATGGCTTAGGAAGAGGTGTCTGGAATCAAGACTAAGGAGTATGGTAAATAATGCACAATGCACTCAATTTCAGTCTTGCCTAGAGTTGGCTTTAAAAAAATAACAGGATAAAGAGGACCTTAATTTATCCTAAATAAAAAAAAAGAAAAAGCTATTAATGTATAAAACCCTGCACACACTCCACACACATATGCGCAGGCTGCTATATTGTACACTCACAACACACACAATGACAAGCACAGTTATACATTAGACCCTAATCACACTACACACAGGTATCCTCACATACCTTACAGGTTTGGGAATATTTAGAAGGTTTATTTAAAGTTGTAAAGATTTTAAGTGTAAATTATCTGTTTAATCTGTGATTTTAACTGTTTCACAAAAATGCACAATATTAAAATTCTAAATATTTATTATTTAACTACAATTATTATGCTTAATTATTTAAATTATTATTATTATTATAATTAGCTTATTATTAAAGGAGTTGTAAATCCTCATGTTTTTTCACCTTAATGCATCAAAGGTGAAAAAACTTCTGACACTGACCGCCCTCCAGCCCCCCGTTTTACTCAGCTGAGCCCTTCGTTTCCTCGGTGGAGACACACTCTTCCTCTCTGCCTGGGGTTCTCGGCTCTTGATTGGATAGATTAATAGCAGCACAGCCATTGGCTCCCGCTGCTTTCAATCAAATCCAATGATGCAGGCGCCGGGGGTGGGGCCGATTCAGGCATTCTGTGTCTATGGACACAAATACTGGACTCGGGAGTGCGCCCGCAAGGTAACCCCTTGGGAGAGCGCTTCTCCCAGGGGGTTTACCGATGTGAGGAGGAGCCGCGTGCGCCGCTGGAGGACCCCAGAAGAGGAGGTTCAGGGCCACACTGTGCAAAACAAACAGTGGAGGTAAGTATGATATGTTTGTTATTTAAAAAAAATAAAAAAAGAAGGTTTACAATCACTTTAAATTGATTGAGATTGAGATTATGTTGCACTGATGGGGGATTTGGGTTTTTATAACAGATATCACTAGGCTGGTGGATTTGTGGGGGCTGCATCGTGGACCCCTATATACCATATATCACAAAGTTTCTTATACAGACAGCTAACCAACAAAAAATTTTTGGGGATTCTGCTATTTTTATTTATTTATCATTAACGAGTCAGATAATCTCTATATGTTCACATTACCCACTTACCTCTGTGTAATATCATCTCTCCTGTTGCCACTGTTGTCTTCCTAATCATTGTCATGGCTCTTTCTAAATTAGGCATCAGGTCCCTGGGCACTTCTACTGCAAAGTTCACTTGCTACAAGCATTTCCCCTTCTGCGTGCTAAAATTGAATGTGGCCTCTCACGTACGGAAGTATTTAAATAACTAAGAGTGAGTGCACCAGTGGCTTTGTATTAGAAATGCACTGGGACAGAGAAGAACCTGCTACAGTGTACATTTAGTCATAATATGTTCAGGATGATAGTTTATTTGGATTACAGTTAACATTCACATATTCTGTGGTCTCAACTGACCAAATCAAGACCCCCCCATGAAAAAAGAATAGTGTTAAAAAAAAAATTATAAAGTGTACAAAATCAAATACATTTTTATATATATATATATATATATATATATATATATACGCGCGCGCGCGCGCGCGCACACACACACACTATATTGCCAAAAGTATTAGGACACCTGCCTTTACACGCACATGAACTTTAATGGCATCCAAATCTTAGTTGGCGCTCCCTTTGCAGCTTTAAGAGCTTCAACTCTTCTGGGAAGGCTGTCCACAAGGTTTAGGAGTGTGTCTATGGGAATGTTTGACCATTCTTCCAGAAGCACATTTGTGAGGTCAGGCACTGATGTTGGACAACAAGACCTAGCTTGCAGTCTGCGCTCTAACTAAAAAAAAAAAAAAAGCTATTAATGTATAAAGTCCTGCACACACTCCACACATATACACAGGCTGCTATATTGTACACTGACAAGCAGCACAGTTATACATTAGACCCTAATCACACTACACACAGATATCCTCACATATATTACAGGTTTGGGAATATTTGTAAGGTTTGTTTAACCTCCCAAAATGGATAGTCAGCCAAACCAGAAGTCAGGGATCAATGTAGTGGAACAGCAAGCAGGATCTGGAGCCAGAAGGGATGTCAGCAAAGCAAGTCTTTAAACAATTCAGGAGAATGTCTCTGTGATGTTGACCAAGGCAAAGGCAGAGATCCACTGGGCTGAACGGCTTAAAGTGGTTCTGCACACATTTCATTTAGTAAATCTCTTTGCCTTCCAAATCAGGCAAAGAGTACTAAATGAAATGTTTTTTTTTTTTTTTTTTTACTTACCTTGTAATTGATGACTTCCGGTCTTCTCTCTATTCGGCGGTGGGCGGGGTCTCTGCGTCGATCGTCGTCAGGCCGCACTGTCTCCTGGGATCTGGTGTCATTGTTCCCAGGAGTCAGTGCGGACATCTTCCGAAATCTCACGAGATTTCGGCCACATCTTCCGAAATCTCGCGAGATGTCGGCCACATCTTCCGAAATCTCGCGAGATGTCGGCCACATCTTCCGAAATCTCGCGAGATGTCGGCCACATCTTCCGAAATCTCGTGAGATGTCGGCAGATGTGCCGTTACTGCGCACGCGCGAGTAACGGCGGTGCATGCTGGGCCATCTAAAGTGCCTGTGGGGGTTTCACATGCCCACAGGCAAGATGGCCCCCAGCACAAAAGAAGAAGACGAGGAACTTCATCGGACGAAAACCGGCGGCGATCGAGATGGAAGATGGAACAGGTGAGTCCCACAATAAAGGTAAGCATCCTTTATATACCGTCCCAAAAAAAAAAAAAAAATTATACAGAGTGCAGAACCGCTTTAAGTAGGCAGGACTGACAAGCAGGATATCATCAACAGCTGAATAACTGTGGAGAGATAGGAGCTGGCAATCACCCGACAGCTGAGCGGCCAGCTCTGAGAAGGAAGGGCTGAGCCCAGCTCTGACATACTCCTGAAGAAGCGGGTCACCGCTGAACATTTAGAGTCTATAACTGGATAAAGATGAATACCACATTTCCTATTGTGGGTCGACACATCTATTCCTTTCCAGTTTACATTAGAGAAATTTGATTGTTTAAAGGTGTTTCCCGTTACGTTCTTCTCAATAAATTTGTATTTTTATAAAAAGCTGTTTTAGCTTTGTAAGTCTATACTGTACCACGAAAGTCCGAAGCTGCCTCAATTCCCTAGCTGTTCCCATTGAAAAACCAAACTGGTTCTCTAGTAGTAGCGAGCACAGCCACAAAACAAGCATAGACATTCTAAAGTTTGTATAAAAAGGGACAGTCATACATTATCCTACATTACTAGTTTTGTAATGCCCCGTACACACGGTCGGATATTCTGTTGGAAAAAGTCCGATCGGATTATGTTGTCGGAAAATCCGATTATGTGTGGACTCTAGCGGGCTTTTTCCGTCGGAATTTCCGATGGAAAAAATTTGAGAGCAGGATCTAAAATTTTCCGACAGCAAAATCCGATCAGACTTTTTCCGATCGCGTGCAGAGAATTCCGACGCACAAAGTGCCATGCATGCTCAGAAGAAATTTGGAGACGAAAGCTATTGGCTACTGGCCTCTACGTAGTCCCGTCGTATGTTTTCTACGTCATCTCGTTCTGAACGATCGGATTTTCTGACAACTTTGTCCGACCATGTGTGTGCAACACAAGTTTCGGACAAAATCCGTTGGAAAAAATCCGACAGATTTTGTGTTTGGAATGTCCGACCGTGTGTACAAGGCATTATAGGTAACATATTATTGATAAAATTGGCTAGCCATTATATATCTGTGGACTTCAAATAGATATTTAGGAAAGCATTTAATGTAAAATATGTTTTCCATCGGCTCCTCTCTGCACTGGCTACCGTGGATACCTGGAAGCATTTCTGTTGCTATGAAACTGGGGGCACCCCATCAATTTCCATCACAACTTTTCTTTTATCAATTGATGTCAATCTGCATTTCAGTAAACAAAGGAATATAATGGGAAATTCAATAAATATACAAATTAGAGCATTCCTCGCACAGTATGAATGGGGTCTGCCTCAGAACTGAACAAGTTTAAAGCATACACTTTATACTTCTCCAGAAATATGTAAACTCTAAAAAGTAGGTATAAAGTAGAAACTATGGGATCATTATAATTATAAATACTAAATATCACAATAATATAACTCTGGTTAAAAGGCACAAATCTATTTATTAAAGCAAAATTTCAGTTTCTCAGAGGCCAGTTAGAAATGATCTTCACTGACCCGACAAAAGTAAACTGAATTGTCATTTTTCTTTTCTGTTATGGATCTATTTTTTGATTATTATTCACATACAGTAAGCCCATTTATTTAAATATAAGGCCAGAAGTCCATTGTTCTTTTTTTATCTATTGTGGGCAGTTTGAAGTAGGTGTTGGGAAAACCTAGGACCTTGCAACTGAATCTTATCTGATTGGCTGCCAAAATCTCTGGCAAATCTCAGAAAACTTTGTCAGTCATATTATTTAGGCCAAGTGCTGGGGAGAGAGATGCTTCTGATACTTCTAATTGGAGGAGAAAAGCAAAGCTTTCCTTTCCACAAAGTTCACAGCAAAAAACTATAAAATCAAAAAGAATACATCCCAAAGTGACCATGGGGTTTATTTACTAAGGGCTCATTTACACTTGCTTCGGCTTCAACACACATTAACTACTTAAGCCCCGGACCATTTGGCTAGTTTGGATAGTTTTATGGCATTTTTTTAAATAATTTTTTTTAATAATTTCGGAGGATGACTACATAGGAAAAAGAGTGAAGTGAGGGATCCTGAATAGGTAACTATGCAGCAGTGTATACAAATTTGAGCAGATGTTTTTCTTTATGGACAATGTCTAACAAGCAATTTTATATACTAAACTTCTCATGTCTACCCCCTGCTAAACTACATTAGTACAGCCAGGGCTTTTTTTTAGTGGGAACTCAGTTCCGGCACCTCCAGCACTGAATGTATGTAATGGCAGGGGATGCTGGGGGATCTATTGTCACTGGGGGGATCTATTGTTATTGGGAGGAGTCTCTTGTTGATGGTGGGGGATTTATTGTTCGGGGGGGGGGGGGGTCTTATGTTGCCGGCAGAGATGTACTGTTGAGGGAGGAATCTATTATTGTTGGTGGGGGATCTATTGTTGGTGGAGGGGGTCTATTGTTGGTGGGGGGATCTATTGTTGCTGGCTGCAAGGGGTCTACTGTAGTTTATTGCTTTTTTATTATTATTAACAAATTCCATACTTTGCACCACAAAATGATACTTGGTTCTGTTTTTGGGTAAGAGGTGGTTCCAAGGGATAGTGCTCGGAGGTGGGTAAGAGGTGGTACCAAGAGACAGTGCTCAGAGGTGGGTAAGAGGGGGTACCAAGAGACAGTGCTCGGAGGTGGGTAAGAGGTGGTACCAAGGGACAGTGCTCGGAGGTGGGTAAGAGGTGGTACCAAGGGACAGTGCTTGGAGGTGGGTAAGAGGTGGTACCAAGAGACAGTCCTCAGAGGTGGGTAAGAGGTGGTACCAAGGGAGAGTGCTCGGAGGTGGGTAAGAGGTGGTACCAAGGGAAGATGCTCAGAGGTGGGTAAGAGATGGTACCAAGGGACAGTGCTCGGAGATGGGTAAGAGGTGGTACCAAGGGATAGTGCTCGGAGGTGGGTAAGAGGTGGTACCAAGGGACGGTGCTCAGAGGTGGGTAGGGGGTTGAGACAAGGGAATGACTTGGAAGGGGGCAGTACCTGCACCTATTCTCTGAGAAAAAAAAGTAGAGCAAAGAAATTAATAGAGATAACTCTCCCACTTTTATGAGTATAGATGAGAAAGCTGCGTTTGTAAATCACTGTAAATTCTCACTAATACTGTAACCCAACTAAGCAGCCAGGCAGAGTGGTAAAATATGCCGCGTACACATGACTGGACTTTCCAGCAAACTAGGTCCGACGCGATCAGTCCGTCGGACAATCCGATCATGTGAATGAATGAATGAATGAATGATTTGTATAGCGCTGCAACTGCGAACTGAATCGCCTGTGGGCTAATCCGTTCGTTTTTCGGTAAAAAAATTCTGGCAGACCTAGAAATAGAACATGTTTCAAATCTATCCGATGGACTTAATTCCGACGGACTTAAATCGGGAAAAACATTTGTCTGTGTGCTGGTCCGATGGACCAAATACGACGCAAGGGCAGCTATTTTTTCGTCCCGTTTACGTCACCATGTTCGAACGAACAGACTTTCGACTGGACTTAGTCCGTTCGTATGTGGGCAAGTCCGTTCGTTTGGAAAGTCCGTCAGAAGTCGGCCGAAAGTCCGTCGGGAAGACTGTCGGACCTAGTTTGCCGAAAAGTCCGGTCGTGTGTACGCGGCAATAGGCAGCTCTTTTTTGAGACATATAATCTGGTAAGTTCACCTTTACCAAAATAAATGCCTATGCAGATAAGGCGCCTGTAGATAACAACAAACTGCGCAGCTTTGACCAAAGTTGACTGATGCCCTTGCTATAGGTGTAGACCATTTGCTAACCTGAACATGAAACATGACTGAAAAACCCCCCAGAGATCTCATCATCCAGTTCTGCCTTGTTGTTTGGAGACTCCTAGCTCTTACTGTTCATCTTTACCTTAACAGGAGTGAGTTCACAAATGCTGAGTGCAGAAAACTTGTCAGGGGTCTGAATCAGAGAAAAGGCTTGTTCCTGTGATGGTAGAGGTGAACAGAACAGTAAGCACTAGGAGTCTCTTAGTATTGTTATAGCAAAAAGGAAGGATGGGATGATGCAATATCTGGGAATTTCCATCAGGCTTTCTATTAAATCTACAGACACTTACTTTTCTTGTCCTAAACCAATGTTTCCAGATGTTTCCATTAGTAATGTCTTTCTTCCTGGACAGACTTTAGGTCATGACACAGGAAGGAGTTGACCAGCTGACCTCAGCACACACCCTTGCATCATCCACCCACCCATTCCCAGGTGCACGTTTTTTTAAATGATATGCAATCAATCAGTGATCACCCTTCTCACGAAATACACAATATACAATCAGATTGTATAGTGTATGGCCATGTTTATACACCTAAAATTACTAGTTGTGTGCAGAAGCAAACACACATTGTGCCATGTAAAAAAACGAGTGGAACCCACAACGTCAAAATGTCCTATTAACCACATGTAGTGCAGCCAATTGAAATCAACGGACTGCCCTATGCATGGGACATGAGAAAAACGAGGCACAAAATGTGCTCTCCCACTATGCTAGATGTGAATGGGGCCTGAAAGTGAAATTGGTGCGATAACACAAGAACAATGAGGCTCCATTCACATTTGCGTGTTTTCTTGCACTTCAGAAATGCGCTGCACCAAAAACCGCAGTAAAAAATCGCACCAAGCTCCACTCCAAAAATGCCTCCCCCATCGCTAAAAAAAAAAACGCATGTGGGAATGTGAGTTCCCACTATGCAGAGATGTGAACAGGGCTTAACAGCTGGGTGTTTCTGTCCACTCCATCCTATGTACTTGTATAAAGATGGCCATACACTATGCAATCTGATTGTGTATTTAGTGAGAAGGGTGATCACTGATTGATTGCATTTCATTTAAAAAACATGCGCCTGGGAATGGGAGGGTGGATGATGCAGGGTGTGTGCTAATGAGGTCAGCTGTGTCTTCCTGTGTCATGATCTAAAGTCTGTCCAGGAAGAAAGACATTACAAATGGAAATGTCTGGAAACATGGATTAGGACAAGAAAAGTAAGTGTCTATAAATTTAATGGGAAGCTTTTATATTTTTGCAAAAAAAGTACATGAATGCTGTATTGGTGCATGGGGGGCTGGAATTTAGAAAAGAAGTGTACAAAGGTTAACTTACCCTTTAAGTTGAATAATATCCTTGCTATAGGTGTAGGCCATTTATATACTTCTTGAAACCTGGCCAACAAACTCCCAGAGAAGGCATCATCCCATCTTGCCTCGTTGCTGGGACATCCCTAAGATACTACCAGCTGTTAGTGCTCACACCCACCATCACAGAAGAAAGATCTCAAACCCCCTCACATATGTGGTCCAATATCTTCTCTGTGACAGGATCACTGAGCTCAGAGCGACTGCGACAGAGGAGAGAATGAATATGCAAGGGGGGTTGAATTGGCTGGGAGCATCTTAGCAATGTCCTAGCAACAAGGCAGGATGAGATGATGCCATCTCTAGGCATTTTTCATCAGGCTTCGGGAGGTATGTAAATGGCCTACACATACAGCAAGTGAATTTGTTAACTTTGGTCAAAGCTGCACCGTTTTATCCATGTGTGCCCCTTACCTGCATAGCCAGTTTTTGGGTAAAGGTGAACTAACGCTTTAAATAATATGTAAACCCAACATTTTATATTCCTGATATGTGTCTGCTGTACCATGTACATGTGTGAAAAAGTATCCTGTTCTCATTGTATTGCTTCCTTGGTTTGAAATCCCTGGTGTTCCTGGCAGTCCCTCTGCTTTTCTATTAAAAACTGACCATACTAAGCATGAGAGCACACAGTGGTCAGTTCTCTAGATATGATGGGAACTCAGTCTGCTTTCCTCCAATAATATCAGACTTGTCCTAACAACCCCTCACCCTTCCCCTCCCGCTGCACAGCCTTTCGCTGGAAAGTTCAATGTGCTGTTGTTTCTCCCCCCCTAAACTGAATGAGTTGCTTTACAAGGTGATCATTTACAATCATTTTAAGCCCATAATATTTATGTGTTTATAATCAGATTGTATTTATTTATTTTTACATTTTTTCTTTTCCATATCAACATATACATAAAGTAAAAACAAAAATAAAGACACAACCACAATTCTCTTTCCTCCATCATATTTATAAGCTAGAGCTATAAGTCTTTGCTTACTATTATACTTTTTATTATTTTATTATTAATAGGGTTGCACCGATACCATTTTTTTATCAGCGAGTATAAGTACTAATACTTTCGGTCAAGTACTTGCCGATACCGAGTACCGATACTTTGCGGTGCGATTTGCATCAACACAAAAAACCTACTTACTGGAACAGCGCTCCCTCTGCTGAATTTTGTGAGTTCTAAACTGCCCACTAGATGGCGCTTCTATACACACACAGACAGGAGCAGTGGGGGAAATCGCATGTGATTCGGACAGGAATCGCACCATGTTTCTATTCAAATTGCATGCGATTTCTTGCAGTCTGATTTGCACCCATTCATTTTGTATGGATGCAAATCGCACTGCAAAGTACTGATCTGGGTATCGGGAGCATTTGGGCAAGTACCAATACTTGCTCAAATGCCTGGTATTGGCACTGATACCATTATCGGTGCATCCCTAATTATTATTATTATTATTATAATAATTATTATTTTTATTATTTGTACTTATCCACTTCAGCCCCGGACCAATTTGCAGCCAAAGGACCAGGCCCCTTTTTGCGATTCGGCACTGCGTCGCTTTAACTGACAATTGCGCGGTCGTGCGACGTGGCTCCCAAACAAAATTGGCGTCCTTTTTTTCCCACAAATAGAGCTTTCTTTTGGTAGTATTTTATCGCCCCTGCGGTTTTTATTTTTTGCGCTATAAAAAAAAATAGAGCGACAATTTTTGAAAAAAATGCAATATTTTTTACTATAATAAATATCCCCAAAAAAATATATAAAAAAACATTTTTTTTCCTCAGTTTAGGTCGATACGTATTCTTCTACATATTTTTGGTAAAAAAAAATCGCAATTAGCGATTATTGATTTGTTTGCGCAAAAGTTATAGTGTTTACAAAATAGGGGATAGTTTTATAGCATTTTTATTAATATTTTTTTTTTTACTAGTAATGGCGGCGATCAGCGATTTTTATTGTGACTGCGACATTATGGCGGACACATCGGACATTTTTGACACATTTTTGGGACCATTGTCATTTATATAGAAATCAGTGCTATTTAAATGCACTGATTCCTATGTAAATGACACTGGCAGTGAAGGAGTTAACCACTAGGGTGCGGGAAGGGGCTAAGTGTGACATGTTGTGTTTTTTTTTTTACAGTAGGGGGGCGTGGCTGACGTCTGACATCACTGATTGGCTTTCCCGATGACAGGGAACAGCCGATCAATGACAGGCAGTGTAGGAAGCGCGGCGGAGAGGTTTGTTTACACAGACCTCTCCGCGCGCGACCCCATGGCTAGGCAATTAAAGGGCACGTATATATACGTGCTTTTGCCTAGCCGTGTCATTCTGCCGACGTAAAGCTACAGGAGGCGGTCGGGAAGCGGTTATTATACTCCCTATGGTATACAAATGTATACAGTACTAGGTAGCAATACAAGTTACATTTGTGTTGGTTGTTTATCTGCTTAAATAATTAGCTGCTGGGTTATTCCTAGTTGTCACATAGTAATACTTTGGGAAGGCAGGCCCCAAATGAAACCTGGACGAGGATCAATCCAAGTAATGTACAAGCCCTTGTCTGAAAAAGCAAGCAGGGGAAATGAGAACAATGCAGGCATTTGACAGTGTTTGCAATGTATTAGTTTAACAGGAAAGCACTTGAATATATAATTAAGCTTTTCCTCCTGTACATTTCTGTTCCAGCACTAACCTTCCATGAGCTCAGCTAATTATCTTCTTATCTCTATCCGGAAGGCATAGTATAACTGGCTATATTTATAATACAATATTTTAGCACTTATAAAACCAAAGGTTTGTTTATTACAGTAGATTGAATCCCTAACTGAGTCTCATCATAGAATCATAGACACTTACCATGGCTTTTTTTATTTTATTTTTTATAAAATAATATTTTTTCCTTTTTTTATACAAAATATTAATTTTTCCATTTCAGTACTGCTGATCTCATCCAGTCTGTTCAGCTATTACCTGTTTACATGCACCTGATGCACTGTTGGCTGTATTGATTTGGATTGGCTTTCTGATGACTGTGACAACAGTTGACCATATCTGTTACATACATAGTCACATAGTAGGTAAGGTTGAATAAAGACCATCCAGTTCAACCTGTGTAGGTGTACGTGTGTCAGTTTCGATAATCATTTCCCATATCCCTGTATGTTATATTTTTAAGATGCACGTTCAAGAGTCTTTTAAAAATATCATTACTCCATACTGATACCACCAATTGTGGAAGAGAGTTCCACATTCTTACCACCCTGACAGTGAAAAAACCTCTGCTCAGTTTAAGGTTAAACTGCTTCTTCTCCAATCTCATTGTGTGACCATGTGTCCTCTTACACTTCTTGAGGCTGAAAAGCTTTTTTCCTATGCTGGGATCACCATTGAGGTATTTGTAAATCGCTATCATGTCCCCTCTCAAGTGTCTCTTCTCCAGGGATAATAAAGTTAGCGCTTGTAGTCGCTCCTTATATTTGAGGTACTTCAGTCCCCATATTAATTTAGTTGCCCTTCTCTGGACTCTCTCCAGTTCCAGCACATTCTTCCTGAGGATTTACGTACTTTTCTTTCCCACAGCTAGAGCTTTCTTTTGATGGTATTTGATCACCTCTGCTGGTTTTATTTTTTTGCACTATAAACAAAAGAAGAGCGACAATTTAAAAAAAAACACAATATTTTTAACTTTTTGCTATAATAAATAGCCCAAATAAAATAAAAAAAAAAATAAAAATGTCATCAGTTTAGGCCAATATGTATTTTTCTACATATTTTTGGTAAAAAAAAATCACAATAAGCGTATATTGATTGGTTTGCACAAAATTTATAGCATCTACAAAATAGGGGATAGATTTATGTCATATTTTTGTTTATTTTTTTTTTTAGTAATGGCGGTGACCTGCGATTTTTATCAGGACTGCGAAATTGCGGTGGACAGATCGGACACTTTTTACACTTTTTGGGACCATTGAGACTTATACAGCGATCGGAGCTAAAAATAGCCATTGCTTACTGTATAAATGTCACAGGTATCGAAAGAGTTAACATTAGGGGGCGATCAAGGGGTTAAATGTGTTTCCTAGGTGTGTTTCTAACTATGAGGGGATGTGACTGACTGGGGGAGGAGACAGATCGTTGTTTCTAATTAGTAGGAACAGATGATCTGCTTCTCCTCCCCTGTCAGAATAGGGATTTGTGTGTTTACACACACAAATCCTCATTCTGGCTCTAGTGCCCGTGATCGCGGGTGGCCGATGTCGATCCGGGCACACGCATCGGGTCACCCACCGAGCCGCCTTATATACAGTATACGGCGGTTCGCGCAGGAGAGCCATCCTGACAAGGTATATTAACAGGAGCCGGTCGGGAAGCGGGGCAACATGGGGCAAACAGACATGTGATGTGTCCCAGAAGACTGCGGGGGGGGGGGAGATCTGAGCGGAAGTGGGAGCAGGTGCCTGTCAAAACTAGGTACTTGTTATCTGACTCAAAGCAGAACTTCCCCTTTTGGATGAAGTTCCGCTTTAACATGTTAAAGCTTATATGAGAGTTTAGTGATTGGGCTTCAGATCCACTGTAGAATATGAAATTCCTCCAGTTCTAAATATCTAGATGTTGGGTTTCACCATGTTATAGTCAAACCCCAATCTGATTATAGTTATGATAAGAATAATGTTGCTTGTAGCAATTTTCCTGTAAATATAGTCATGTTAACCACGTTCCAACCATTTTTCTTCTTTGGTTGAATAATGCCCTTGCTATAGGTGTAGACCACTTGTGTACCTCATGAAGCCTGACATGAAAATTCCTACAGGAGGTGTGAACGTGAATGTAAAGGATCAACTTTAAATTTTTTAAATAACAAACATGTTATATTTACCTGCTATGTGCAATAGTTTTGCAAAGAGCAACTCTGATCATACTTTTCTCGGGTCCCCCACTGGTGCTCCTGTCAACTTCACTCCCCCGAGTGCCCACCGCTTGCCATAGGGGCGCTCGTGTGCGCTCTGTCCCATGCAACCACACAAGGTAACCCACACAGAGCGTGGCTCAGCCCTGACCTCTACTCCCCCATCACTGGCAGCAGGAGCCAATGGAAGAGATAAGAGAGCATTTGCTCTTGTGCACAGTGCTGGATTGGGATTTGGCTCAGGTAAGTATGAGGGGGCGCTGAGGAGGGGATGGGTGCATGCAGAAGGTTTTTTTATTTACAGAAGGGGTTTCAGATAAGGAAAGGCTTAGATCAGTTTGTTCTGATTCCACACAGCCACAAGTGCATCCACTGCTTCACTAGAGGAACTCTGCACCTGGAGAGAAACCTGTCTAGTTTGTTGTTAAACTTGGAGACCAGGAGGTCACATCTGAGGTCCCCCACCAAGAAACCCTTCTAGGTATAGGGACCATTCTCCCAGTCCATGTGCTGCCTGCTGGGGTAGTCTGCCTGCCAATTGTCCAAACCTCCTGCTCAGGATAGAATTCGGTTTTACTTTTTGTGTTACAGCAAGTATTTTGCCTGCGACTCTTCAGAGACAAAATCATCAAGCAAGGACTTGTGAGACTCATTAGGCAGAGCCAATGCAGCAAAATGCTCAGAGTCCTCTACATCTGCAGAGTCAGCAAAGAATAAATTTAGAACATAAACTCCTATGTAACTTTGAAGAACTCACAGGAAAACAATGAGGAGGGCCACATCAGATGCAGCTTAAGAAGAGTTAAAAGAATGCTAGGACTCAAGTAGGAGACCATAATTCAGGCTTTCAGTGTCAGGACCATGGGAAAGGGGTACTGCAGGTACCCAGAATGGTTGCTGGATCATTAGCTGGAGAGACCGGATACAGAGGAATTGCTCCACTTATGCCTGAGATCCAATATGTTATGCCTGAGATACAATATGTTGCATTGCTTGACATAAACAGGCCACTGTAGGAAGCAGCAAGAACTAACTGATGTGGAAGGGTATGTCTCTTGCTAAAGCCTCGTACACACCAATAGTTTTTTTTTCTGTGTTGAACGAAAAAAAACTAACAGATCAGGTCAGAGACGTGTACTAACAGTCTGACATTAGTACAGCAATCTCCCCCACCAGAACACTCCAGTCAGCACTCTCAGCCATTGGCTGAGAGCGCTGATCGGGAGCCATATGGCTGCTGTTTTTTCAGCATGCTCGTCCAACAGAAGCCGGCTAAACGGCTTCTGCTGGACTATACACACGACCATACACACAGGCCAAGCCTTGGCTGTTAATTTTTTTAACTGGCTGATATCGGCCCGTGTGTACTAGCTTAATAGCAGCAATGGCAATGTGCATTCAGGTGTAGAGAGTGCCACAATGCAAAGCTCACTGCCTAAAGGTCACATTCCATGTTATCCCCATATTAGGTGCCCCTGATGATGTCATATCTGACAAAATGCATAGGACAGAGCCACGTACGCACGCTACTAAGCGGCCAAACGTCACCCATTTTGGTTACTGGAGGAGAATTTGTCTTAGTTTCCATCATTACATGCTTTCTTGCACGTTTTACCATGCAAGTGCAATTCTTTACAATAAATTAAGGTGTTTTACAATATTACACTATGTTAAGTTCTTACTTTGTACATGCCACAGTCTGCTGAGAGCATTGGAACTCATTTGATTGCTGGATACATTCCCATTGTTATCAAGAGGTTCCTGTGTTGATGTTTGTTCCTTCCATGAGACTCATCCTCTTTGTCTGATAGATCGAGCTTTGACCACCCTAAATAAGGGGGTCACTGGAATTCCAGTAAGCCTCTGGTGTGGATCTTTCTTTGGGTGTCACCTTGGCTATTCCTGGATTCCATTCCAAACACGTTTGAAGCCATTGTTTGGGAATTTTCTTTATAATCTTGATATCTTCACTATTTACTGCGTTGTTGTATAATGATTATCACTCATTTATGGTTATAGCATAATATATGCATGGCACTTTTGTTTCATTAAATCCCCACAATCAGCAAGTCCAGTGGGGTCAGGGTATGGCCTCCAAAGCTGCTGCTAAGGGTATGCCGATCAGGATAGCTGCATAGGAGACCAGTTCACACAACATGCAGAGAAGTCCCGTTTGAATTAAGAATGGGTAGTTAAAATGGTTAAACTTTCCTCAGTAGATCAAAGGGGGGGTAAACCCGACTGGTCACTGTTGCCGGTGTTCATATCCTCCTGAAGGTGGAGGTATAACCTATTTGTCCAGGTGTCCCTTAATGAACAAATAAGGAAACAAGGCTGGTCACTGTTGCCAGTGTCCAAATCCTTCTGAAGGTGGAATTATAACCCTTTTGTCTATGAATCTTGTGTCCCTTAATGAACAAAAAAGGAAACCAGGCTGGTCATTGTTGCCAGTGTCCAAATCCTCCTGAAGGTGGAGGTATAACCTATTTGTCTATGAATCCTGTGTCCCTTAATGAACAAAAAAGGAGAGAAATGTATATAAAATTGATGTATGATAAAAAAATAAAATAAAGACACATTTGTAAATGAGTGTGTACACCTCGCAAAAGGTAAATGTAGCATACAGCAAGTTAACAGACATATAAGGTTTATTCCTCTGTATAAAATATGTCCCAAATTTCCGGTGGTCTGCTTGTTTCCATCACACAACTATGTTATATCCCTTTCTATAACACATTCAGCCTTTCATTCATAACCAGTTGCTATGCAGTTCATACTACACATAGAGCATACAAGGTTCAGCTGTCTAAATGCCAACCTCCATCCCTTAATCTCCTCTCCCCACTTCTGTCGTCTGGAAATGAATCATTCCAGATGTCCATTTCCAAGCTTAAATACCGAGTGAAAATGCTCTTATTGTTTTTTTTGCCAAAAAATGAGTCAGCTGCATGCTTATATCGTCCAATGGGATACAATTAAAATATTGCTACAATAAAGTTTACAGTAAACAAAGAATAATTTTACATATATTTTATAATAACCTAACAATTTATGTAATTTGTTGATCTCAAGTTTCAGTTGATGCTGGTTTTATGTATTATATTTCTTCTAAAAAGAGCAGGCACTCTAGCTGGCATGCCTGTTTTAGTATTGCTCATGTATGTATATAGTATATACACCATAAGAATGCTTTCTACTTGAATGATAAATAAATGACAATCCAAGGCTGCCAGCCAGAGTACCCACACACGCTTTAGATGCTAAATGATTATCTAATGCGTACTGCCACTTGAGCTGGCCTAATGACTCCCCTTTAAAGTTCTTGAGTGTCCTGAGATATACTGCAGTCCATAGGGACTGCAATAGAAATAACCTGTTACATTGGTCAACAATTGAAAGTTTGTTCGTTGCCCGTCAGCAGACAGGTCCAACCAAAACTGGCTTCTGGTATCAACTCTCATGAGAGCTTGGCTCCATCACACCGTGTTCCATCTCCAGCTTGACTTTTTGTAAGTCAGTGGTGCCACTTGTCTATTGCAAAGAGCCAACACTTCAAAAAGATAAATCTATTTTCTAGGAGTTGTACAGTAAATATAAGAACTTAACCACTTCAACCCCAGAAGATTTTACCCCCTTCTTGACCAGAGCATTTTTGCAATTCACCTATGAGTCGCTATAACTGAAAATTGCGTGGTCGTGCGACGTTGAACCCAAACAAAATTTACGTCCTTTTTTTCCCACAAATAGAGCTTTCTTTTGGTGGTATTTGATCATCTCTGCGGTTTAAATTTTTTGCGATTTAAACAGAAAAAGAGCGACAATTTCAAAATAAAAGCATTATTTTTTACTATTTGCTATAATAAATATCCCTCAAAAATCTATAAAAAAAAAATGTCTTTCTCAGTTTAGGCCGATATGTATTCCTCTACATATTTTTGGTAAAAAAAAAATCTAAATAAGTGTATATTGATTGGTTTGCACAAAAGTTATAGCGTCTACAAAATAGGGGATAGATTTTTGGCATATTTTATTATTATTGTTTTTTTTTTTTTATTAGTAATGGCGGCGATCTGCAATTTTTTATCAGGACTGCGACATTGTAGAGGACAGATGGGACACTTTTGACACTATTTTGGGATCACTGACATTTAAACAGCGATAAACAGAGCTAAAAATACCTATTGATTACTGTGTAAATGTCACTGGAAGTGGTTAAACACTAGGGGACAATCAAGGGGTTAAATGTTTCATAATTTCATAGTTAGTTTCATAGTTAGTAAGGTTGAATAAAGACACCAGTCCATCCAGTTCAACCTGAGTGAGTGTCTACAATTGTCCCTATCCCTGTACATTGCACACTCACATCGGTCCCAACCCTCAAGGAGCCCACAATCCAAGGTCCCCAGTCATATACTAGGGCCATTTTTTTGGACAAAAGCCAATTAACCTACCTGCATGTCTTTGGATTGTGGGAGGAAACCGGAGTACCCGGAGGAAACCCACGCAGGCACAGGGACAACATGCAAACTCCAGGCAGGTAGTGTTGTGGTTGGGATTCGAACCAGCGACCCTTCTTACTGCTAGGTGAGAGTGCTAACCACTACACCACTGTGCCGCCACATGCTGAGGGAAATGTGTTCCCTCAGCATGTTCAAACTATGGGGGGGGGGGGCTACCTAGAACATGACAGAGATCACTGCTCCCAATGACAGGGAACAGTAGATCCCTGTCATGTCACTAGGCAGAACAGGGAAATGCCTTGTTTACTGCATTTTCCACATCATGATCGTGGGCCACTGGCGGACATCGAGTTCGTGGGACCCGCGGGCAAGCTCCCACCGTGCACGCGTGCATGCTAGCCTGGGATTACAAAGGGACATACGGGTACACCCTTTTTTGCGCACCCGTGCCATTCTGCCGACGTACATTAACGTGCAGCGGTCAGGAAGCGGTTAAAGTGTAAAGGCAAAACATTTTTTACTTTATTTTGGATAGTGTAAGGGAGAGTTATAACCCGTCAGGTTTTTTTTTTTGCCATCTGTGTTCCCGCCCTGTCCTATAGCTAAAACAGAAAGTGAAAGGAAATCTATCCAAAGTGAGAGAAACCCCGGGTGTCACCAGAACTAGTGTCCCCATTAGAACGTTTCCCCTCTATTAGTGTTCAGGTGTCAACCCAAAATGTGTGATTTTATTTCACTTTCGATTATACACTATATTTTCAAAAGTATTGGGGTGCCTGCCTTTACACGCACAGGAACTTTAACCACTTTCAGACCGGACCAAATTGCAGCCAAAGGACCAGGCCCCTTTTTGCGATTCGGCACTGCGTCGCTTTAACTAACAATTGCGCGGTCGTGCGACGTGGCTCCCAAACAAAATTGACCTCCTTTTTGTCCCACAAATAGAGCTTTCTTTTGGTGGTATTTGATCGCCCCTGCGGTTTTTATTTTTTGCGCTATAAACAAAAAAGTGCGACAATTTTGAAAAAACGCATTATTTTTTATTTTTTGCTATAATAAATATCCCCCAAAAATATATAAAAAAACATTTTTTTTCCACAGTTTAGGCTGATACGTATTCTTCTACATATTTTTGGTAAAAAAAAAATCGCAATAAGCGATTATTGATTGGTTTGCGCAGAAGTTATAGCGTTTACAAGGGGATAGTTTTATAGCATTTTTATTAATAATTTTTTTTTTATTAGTAATGGCGGCGATCAGCGATTTTTATTGTGACTGCGACATTATGGCGGACACATCGGACATTTTTGACACATTTTTGGGACCAATCAATGCTATTTAAATGCATTGATTCCTGTATAAATGACACTGGCAGTTAAGGGGTTAACAACAAGGGGGCAGTGTAGGGGTTAAGTATGCCTAGGGTGTTTTTCTTACTGTGGGGGGGGGGGGCGTGGCTGTCAGCTAGTGAATGCTGATCTCTGCTCCAATCACAGGGAGCAGAGATTGGCGTCACTAGTTGCTAGGCAGAACGGGGAGATGCTGTGTACTTCCGCATCTCCCCGTTCAGCCTTCCCGTGAGACAATCGCGGGTGTCCCCGCGGCAATCGAGTCCGCAGGACCCACAACCGGCCTCACGGGGGTCCCGACCGGCGCGGGAGAGCGCCGCTCCCGGCACGCTCCCGATGGCACGACAGGCATTAAGGAGGGACTTATATATACGCCCTCCTGCCTGTACGTGCCATTCTGCGGACGTATATCTGTGTGCGCCGGTCGGGAACCGGTTAATGGTATCCCAGTCTTAGTCCATAGGGTTCAATATTGAGTTGACCCACCCTTTGCAGCTATAACAGCTTCAACTCTTCTGGGAAGGTTGTCCACAAGGTTTAGGAGTGTGTCTATGGAAATGTTTGACCTTTCTTCCAGAAGGGCATTTGTGAGGTCAGGGACTGATGTTGGAAGAGAAGGCCTGGCTCGCAGACTCTGCTCTAATTTATCCCAAAGGGTGTTCTATTGGGGTGAGGTCCTCCACCCCAAACTCGCTAAACCATGTCTTTATGGACCTTGCTTTGTGCACTGGTCCAAATCATTTGGTGGAGGGGGGATTATGGTATGGGGTTGTTTTTCAGGGGTTGGGCTTGGCCCCTTAGTTCCAGTGAAGGTAACTCTTAAGGCGTCAGCATACCTAAACATTTTGGACAATTTCATGCTCCCAACTTGGGAACAGTTTGGGGATGGTTCCAACATGACTGTGCAGAAGTGCACAAAGCAAGGTCCATAAAGACAGTTTAAAGAGTTTAAAGAGATTGTAAGGGTTTGTTTTTGTTTTTTTTGTTTAAAATAACAAACATATCATACTTACCTCCACTGTGTAGCTCGTTTTGCACAGTTTGGCCCCAAACCTGCTCTTCTGGGGTCCCCCGGCGGCTCTCGCGGCTCCTCCCCACATCAGATAACCCCCTTGGAGAAGCGCTTCCCTGAGGGGGTTACCTTGCAGGCGCGCTCCCGAGTCTAGCATTTGCGTCCATAGACACGAATGGCAGACTCGCCCCCCCGGCGCCCGTGTCATTGGATTTGATTGACAGCATAAGCCTAGGCATTTTTCCTCTGTCCCCCAAAGCATTGCTCCAGTAGAAGAGAAAGAGGGCATACCTTCTCTCTCCATACACCAGGGTATTTAGAGACACACTTCTGGTGCTTGAGGAGAGCATTTTCTTAAAACACAGATTTGCCATTAGAATGATCCCCTCTGCTCCCACATATGATAAACAGAAATCTGCAGACTGTTGCACCATGCTTTTGCCTATATACCAGGAATAGTTAAAAAGTTTAAAAAAAGACCATAAATTGTAGGGAGGGTCCTGCTTGTTTTGCACAAATCAGGAATTCACATTTGCATTTAAGCATACCAGTTCCACATTGACATTTGCAGGGACTAAACTATTTCATTTTTTTTTTCTTTTTTCGTGGGAATCTGCACACACCTCAGTTTTAATATAGACCCTTGTGTCATTGAACCCAAGGAGCGTGATAATCTGCTGGGAACTGTGAAGAAAATGAATGTAATTGTAAGCATACAATGACCTCTAAAACAACCCCCACTTCCTAACATTGTTCCTGCTGGTGGCTGGATGGTGGGTAAAACAGTGATTTAAACACATCGTATAAGTAACGACCGACCTTCCTATGAGACCACTGAAATATTTTCTTTGGCATAAATCTGGAGCCATCAGATGAGACACATATCTTAAAAAAAAGTCAACAATGTTTATTTTAAATTTTCCCAAGCTTTGTTCATCGCTATCCTTTACATATGTAACTTCTACCACAGGAAAAACACTCGCTATGTAAACGACTTTAATGGAAATGTATAGTGGTTTTGTTTATATTGTATTTCCTTATGTGTTTTTTTTTACTATAGTGAACATTTATAGTGCATTGAGATATTTTTTATTGTTTACAAGAAGGAGGTGGAGTGCTAGGCTTCTTTTCCAGGATGAATTTTAACTGCTTTTCTTAAAGTGTATGTACTGTATAGGCCAACACCCCAAAAGTTTTTTTTTTTATATTTTAGATAGAGTAAGGTAGAGGTAAAACATCTACAAGGTTCATTTTTGTGTCCTGCTGGGAAGATTTCCATTTGCTTCCTGTCTTGGAGATCCAAACAGGAAGTGAGAACACGGATCACAAGAAAGAAAAAAACTTACAGCAACAAAAAACTTCCCCACTCTATGCAAAACTGAAAAAAGCTTTACTTTTACATAAATAATAAAGCAGAACACAACTGTATCTGAGCACCACAAACTGAAAATGCTATTAAATTCATTTTTAACAACATGTTTTAACTAAAGAGGTGACATGTTCATTAAAATATAATGCATAAATGTTTTATTAATGTATTCTTCTTTCCCCTAACTAGAAAATGGTGTTCAGTGGTGAAAAGCCAAATGGTATCATATGTGGATTTGTGCAGAAGAGAGAAATATGTAATAAGGTCTCAGCAGCCCTGTCCCTTTGGAACCCCAGACTGCCAAAAGACTATGTGAGTATAAAAATTTAAATCCTAAAATACACTTAAAGTGTCTGCAAAGGCAACACTTTTTTTTTATAGTTCTGGAAGAAAAGGTTAGACCCTCTGGCAAGTTTGTACTGCTGTCCGTGTCTCAGATGGGGAGATTTACCTCTTTTCATGTCATTGTCACTTAACCCTGGCACACACTAATGCCCCGTATACGCGGTCGGAAAAAATCCGACCGCAAAATCCGTCGGATTTTTTCCGACGGATTTTGTCCGATACTGGTGTTGCATACACACGGTCGGACAAAGTTGTCAGAAAATCCGATCATTCTGAACGTGGTGACGTTTGTTGCCTACGACGGGACTACGTAGAGGCTAGTAGCCAATATCTTTGGTCTCGTAATTTGATCTGAGCATGCGTGGCACATTGTCCGTCGGAATTCTCTACACACGATCGGAAAAAGTCAGATTGGACTTTGTTGTCGGAAAATTTGAGAGCAGGATCGGAAAAAGTCTGATGCAGCTCACACACGGCCGGATTTTCAGACAACATGGTCCGATCGGACATTTTCCGTTGGAATTTACGGGGCATAATAGTTTTTATGTTGCTCAACCCACCCGGTTGATTGGTAAAAAACTGACAGCTCCGGTCAATCCGATGTTAGTACAACAATCTCCCCTGCTGTTCTTTTGTGTTCTGACAGGAGGATGGCCCCCCCACCAGAACACTCTGGTCAACGCTCACAGCCATTGGCTAAAAGTGCTGGTTGGGAGTCATTTGGCTGCTGGTTTTCCAGCAGGCTCGTCCAACAGAAGCTTCTGTCGGATCAGCTGACACAGAAGGAATTTCTGACGTTTTTTATTGAACCAGCCGATGTCTCCCAACATTCGGCCTGTGTGTACTAGGCATAAGGGCCCTTTTACAAGTTTTTGATTTGCTTTTGATGTTTAAAAAAAGCGGAACAAAAATGCATAAACAATATATCCCTTGAAATTCTAAGGAACTTTTCACACCAATAAGCTGCGGGTGCGGTGCATTTTTGAAAGTCCTGTATACTGCATTTTTGGTGCACGACACTTGTGTTTTGGGTGTGCTTTTTGAGTCACATGTCCATATTTTCATGTGCATGCTGGGAGTCAGGCAACCAGAAAACGCATCATAAATGCTTCAAAAACACATATGCATTTATAAAAAACCGAAATGTGGCGCTGTGATGAGGACAGACTTAATGGATAAAGTCTATATATAAAGTTCAAATGTGATGTTAGCAGTCCATCAATCGAACAGAAATAGTGCTATGTGAAGACAAAAACTTCTATCACAGAATACTGGTGCGTATAAATAACCTTCCTGGGATAAGAAGGTGGTGCATAAATCCAACTAAGAGTGTTTGTATCTGCTTACCAGATAGAAGCAGAAAAAAAGGCGATGTTAATCACGTGCAGACATGAGGGAAGTGAATGAAGGTCTAATGAACCCGAAGATGTGATCGAATCCAGTACTCATCGGTGGAATATAGGAGCCCAAAATTCCTCAGCCAAATGATTCCTCAGCCAAATCAGACGTGAACTAGGAAAAAAAAACTCTCCCACGGGTTGGAGGAAGAGAGTAACAACAATAGTGAAGCCCGCCAGCTGAAGTTTAACAATTTTATTGGTAATCTACTTACATCAAGGTCAAAACATCAGGGCATGGATAAAAAACAGTTCCGCATACTTGCATCAGCCCGCCTGACATGTTTCATCCTACAACGGATATCATCAGAGGCGTGGCCAATGCAGCAAGTAGGCGGATATAAATAGCAAATACCTGGGTTCAATCACTCATATGATAGGATGGTCGAACGAATAATTTAGATGGAGGTGTAACTCTGAATACAAGTAATCCTGATGGCCAGCTGGCATTGGTGAATCAGGGAGAGGAATCACATTAGGTATCTCTAACACTGGTGTATTCCAGACAAAAAACCCAAAAAAACAGCACCGCTGGCATTATTAGTCAGCGTGTAACAAAACAACATAAGAGGAAGGAAGGATTGGATCGCGCATGCGCAGTACCGTTGTGAGAGACGGTCCGCGCATGCGCAGCCCATATGCGTTCCGGCGTCGGCTGCTCCCAAACCGCGGCATCCATGACAAATCACGATGGGCGCGCAGGCGCACTGCACCAACCATACGGCAGCGGCCGCAGACGTCATATCCGGCGGCGGACCAGCCGGAAATGACGCACATCGTTGTGGTGTTTGCGTTCCAGATCCAGGAAGCCAGAACTAGTGGCTGGATCTGGTGAACGGAACGATAGTACTTAGGCTGGTATGTTAATACTAAAAAAGGCCACATTATGTAAACACCCAATGCTAGCGCTACACTAATGTGACATCCTCAGCCCTGATGTACAAAATGACATAAAACAATATATATAAACGCAGATTTAAACTAAAATGATAAAAAATATGCCTAAAACTATGCCACATACCTTCAAATTAATAAAAAAGGCTAAAGATGGATAGTATATGTAAATATCTAATCGGACAAATAATGACACAGAGGGAAAAAAAGGAGGAGGTCCTCTTGTCATTATGCCAAATAGGCAACCATTTCTTCATTTTTCTCTCTTTATATAATGAGGATGGCGGTGAGTCCATACTCAAGTGGAAAAATAAAAAAAAAAATTTTTATTTTTCTTTTTTTATTTTTTTTATTTTTAAAACTAATAAAAAAGGATATATTTAATTTCTATAAAAAATAAATATATATATATCTGCAAAAATACATATATGAAAGTATGCACATGAAAAGCCCACATAATTCTATATACATAAAATCACCATAAAGGTGAAAATAAAAATAGGCATAAAAAATCTGCTCATAGACTTATGTGTAAAGGCGGACTCAGCCCACAAGAGACCGCCTAAAATGTAAAAATATATTGAAATAAACAATGATTAGCTATTATTGATGAAACAATTAACATCCCAATCAACATTCATGCCAAAAGGGGTGTAGCACTTGAGGTCGTAGATCCATCGGGTTTCAAGTCTAGAGATCTCCCGTTTGGACATACTACCCCGCCAATGCGGGTTAAATCTGTCGATACCTATAAACATGGTCCCTTTAGGGTTCTTATCATGGTGCTCCAAGTAGTGTCTCGACACTGTGTGCTTTGGAAACCCTTTTTTAATATTGGCTATGTGTTCCCCCACTCTGACGTGCATGGCTCTCGTTGTGCGGCCTACATATTGGAGGCCGCAAGGACAAACTAAGAGGTACACCACGTTCAAGGAGGTGCAGGTGATAAAAGTATCTATTTCAAAGGACCTGCCCGTGGCATGAGAAGTGAAATGGCAAATCCTTCTGCTATGGTCAATATTGATCTTACAAACGTTACAATACCGACACGGGTGGTAGCCTTTAGACTTCTGAAAGAAGGACACCCTGTTGGGGGCATCTAGGATATTAGGTGCAATTTGAAGTTTCAGAGGGGGAACTCCTCTGAATATGACCTGTGGTCTCGCAGGAAGTGCTGGGCCAAGGATTTTGTCATTTTTCAAAACCCCCCAGTGTTTGCTCATGATTTTTTTGATGTCACGATGTTGATGTGAGTATGTCGTAACCATAGAGAAATTGTAATTGATTTTATTAGAGTCTGGTTCTTTTTTCTTATGAAGGATGGTCTTACGATCAATACTAGCTACATGATTGATGACCAAATTCAAGTCGTTCGGTCGATATCCCTTTTCTATAAATTTTTGTTTTAGGATCATAGATTGTGTGAAAAAGTCTTCTTTGAGGGTACAGTTGCGCCGTAAGCGCAAAAATTGGCTCTTGGGTACGGATTTTAGCCATGACGGATGATGGCAACTGCCAAGGCCAATATATCCATTCCTGTCCGTCTCTTTAAAGAAGGTGGTGGTCTTAAAGGCACCATCTACAACCTGTATATTAAGATCCAAAAAGTGGATTCTTTCATTGCTGCTCTCATATTGCAGAACAATACCCAGGCTGTTGCCGTTAAGATGCTGCATAAACCCATCAAGGGATAACTGATCGCCATCCCATAGGAGGAGGACATCGTCTATATAGCGACCCCAAAAGATCAACTCTGGCCGTCTGTCAGCATAGACGATGTCCTCCTCCCACTTGGCCATAAATAAATTGGCCATACTGGGCGCAAATTTTGCGCCCATAGCAACGCCTCTACTTTGTAGGTAGTGGGTTCCCCCGAACCAGAAGTAATTATGAGACATAGCATAATTTAATTTACGACTGCTAACATCACATTTGAACTTTATATATAGACTTTATCCATTAAGTCTGTCCTCATCACAGCGCCACATTTCGGTTTTTTATGTTGTTTTTGTTTGTTGATCACAAATTGTGTTGGCTGCTTGTTCTTTTCACTTGTGTTATATAACTAGCGCAGTTATTGTTCACCCTGGTTTTTACATATGCATTTATACTATGTTTTTTTTCAGGGAGAAAGTGTAAAAGAGAATGAAAGTGATGGGAAATTAAAAAAAGTCATTATAGCAAGAGATGCTTAATATTCTTGAATGGGGCATCTGTTCCTGTTTAATTTAAAGTGTACCAGACAGGAACTGAAGGAAAATCTTCTTGATGAGATACAGACAATAGGCAATTTTAACCATTCTCTAAAACTTAAAGAAAAAAATATGTTTTGGCTTTATGCACACTTTAAAGAGCAGCTCCATTGCAAATAGACATCTTCACTTTGCATGAAATGAGAAAGGTAACCATCCCCGTTGGGTCGTACTGAAGCATCCAATTTCAAGGAACATTAAAGACCCAGTATGTGGCCTGAATCTAACTTTCCACCCACCTGGAGAATTAAGTTAGGGTGGCGTTTCTTCTTAACCACTTTCAGACCGGACCATTTTGCTGGACAAAGACCAGACCACTTTTTTGCGATTCGGCACCGCGGTCGTGCGAATTGGTTTCCAAACAAAATTGACGTCCTTTTTTCCCCACAAATAGAGATTTCTTTTGGTGGAATTTGATCACCCCTGCAGTTTTAAATTTTTGCGCTATAAACAAAAAAATAGCGACAATTTTGAAAAAAAAATCATTATTTTTTACTTTTTGCTATAATAAATATCCCCAAAAAATATATAAAAAAACATTTTTTTTTTTACTCAGTTTAGGCCGATACGTATTCTTCCACATATTTTTGGTAAAAAAAATATCGCAATAAGCGATTGATTGGTTTGCGCAAAAGTTATAGCGTTTACAAAATAAGGGATATTTTTATGGCATTTTTATTAATAATTTATTTTTTTACTAGTAATGGCGGCGAGCAGCGATTTTTATTGGGAATGCAATTTTATGGCAGACACATCGGACATTTTTGACACATTTTTGGGACCATTGTCATTTGTTATGTAAATGACACTGGCAGTAAAGGGGTTAACCAGGAGGTGGCAGTCTAGGGGTTAAGTGTGTCCTAGGGGCATGTTGCAAACTGTGGGGGGGATGGCTGTGTTTTACAGATCACTGATCTCTGCTACATGCATTAAGGCCATTCCAGCTCTGTACCATCACGTGGAAGGCAATGTTGCGGCATCGTTTTTGCAAGGCAGTCAGCCGCAAAGTCCACATTACTGCTGACATGTGGTCCAGCAAGCATGGTCAGGGACGATATATTTAGTTCACAGCACACTGGGCAACTCTGCTTGCAACTCGGAAGGATACAGGACAGGGCTCACTGCTGCAGCTTGTTGTTCCCCCATACAGCTAGTGGTGATGATGCTAGATTTGTTAGCTCTACCCCCTCCTCCTCCTCCATGTCCTCCTCTGCTGAATTGTCCTATGAACCACAAGTAACCCCTAAGCATTCAAGGGGCTATTCAATGAGTCAGGCTAAAAGGTGCCATGCAGTGCTTCAGATGGTGTGTCTAGGGGACAGGAACCACACCGAAGCAGAGATTCTTGCAGCTCTGCAGGGGCAGGCCCAGAGGTGGTTTCCCACCAAGCCAACTGGAGCCAGGAATAGCGGTGTGTGATAATGGCACAAACCTCCTGTTCTGGTAGGTTACAATTTCAGGGAAAACTTAGTTTTGAGGCTTCTGTTGGTCAAGAGAGGAGCGGTGGAGAAGGTGGCTACCTAAGTGATGCATTTTACAATTTTTTTAGTCCTCGCCGCCCAGGGCTGTCAGCTTCCACATCCCATGGGCAGCATCTGCATCACATGGTGGACGATTATCTGGGGGTGAACAGAGATGGAGAGCTTTCCAGTCAACGATTCACTGGCTCATGAGAATAGACCACTGGCCAGAACTTGCCCAGTATGCAATTGAGCTGCTGGGCTGCCCTGCATCCAGCGTTCTTTCCAAATGACAGTGCTGCTTGAGGTTTTGTTACTGATAATAGAACGCATCTGCCCACAGCCTCCGTGGACCGTCTGACATTTATCAAAACTAATCAGTCCTGGATTATCAGAAGCTATGATTCCCCTGATGCCGATGTCGCTGATTAAGTGTTTTTAGGATGTGGAATCTCTGCAGGACTTCTAGGCTGCCTAGCATTGTGGGTGTTGAGTTCGCCTGGAAGAATTTTTTTGGTGGTAGGTTTCATGGGCACAATTAACACCCATAGACCATTTTTTCCGCAGCAGTTTGAGAGGTGCATATCATTTCAATCTGCTTTCATCAAGAGTACCTCTATAGGGTTACGATGTGAAGGCACCAACGACACCCAAAGACCAATTTTTACGCACCTGTTACTTTGCAACGTCTGTGGAAGTGACACCAGAATTAATCCAAAGAATCTCTAATCTTGTTTCCAGTGCACTACATCGTGGCCTCATCATACAGACTGGCTCCGTCAAAGTAAAGAAAGCTTGCAGGGAAAATGTAATTTCTTTGGCTTTATAAATGCAATTATTGCTGCAGAAGCTTCTATACACAGTACAGATGTGTATACTTTACAGGTAGACTAATGGGACCCCCAGGTACTATATCGAAAGGAATTTTTCATTTTTATGCTTTCCCTTTAAGCATCAATAGATCACTGCAAATTTTTTTACAAACTTTTTTCTATTGATACATGTCCCCCAGGGCAGTACCCGGACCCCCATAACCATTGTATGCCCAATTACTTGCATATAAGCCTTCAAAATGGGCACTTTTGATTTTTACAGTTCGGGTCCCACAGACTTCAAAGGGGTTTCTTATTCTTATCTGAACGTTTGTGATGTATGAAAGTTCTGGTGCGAACCAAATAAGGGGTCATTCAGCCCATTCCTAATCGGGAGCAATACCTCTGCACACTGATCAGAGAGATGACCTAGTAAGCAGTTACGCTGACACAGGAAGCAGTAAGGTTAAACCAAGAAATGGCACATTGATCATTTTGACTGGTGTTACAAAAATGGCTGGCCAAAATTGCTATAACTTTACAAATATGTAAATTCAAAAGAAATTCTAAAAAAAAATCTTCAGGCTTTATGTGAGCAATATTCATGTTATCCACAAGATAATTTCTAATTTCTCATGTTCAGAAAAGAAACCTGTAAAAAAAAATGCCAAAAGCTCCTAAACTCAAGTTTAGGAGCTACCAGTGTAGGCTAATGCATGAAACCTTAACCAGTGAGTGCCCGGGCTGAAGAGCGCATGCGCAATGCATGCGTACTATGTAACAGCACGACAGCTAATTTTAACATCAGCTGTTGTCACAGCGAGGCGGTGCAGGCGCACAATAACCAACAGAATTTTTTTTCTGTCAGATTGTGCCCCGTGCCACAAGAAATGTAAAAATCCGCCCATCACAAAGTTCACAATTTTTTATTTTATTTGTGGCACTGGCCATCTAAATTCATCCACAACGTGTACAAATCCGCTTATCATGGACACAAACTCACCACGGGAGCGTGGGGAAGCGCGGGGCACAATCTGACAAAAAAATTTAAATTCTGTTGGTTATTGTGCTCCTGCGCCATCTCGCTGTGACAACAGCTGATGTTAAAATTAGCTGTTGTGCTGTAACGTAGTGCGCATGCGTTCTCCAGCCCAGGCACTATCCGATGGGGGGCACTTCTCGACAGAACAGGGGAAGTGGCCATTAGTTTATAATGTTTGAACACAAGCCTGAACCCGCCTGAGCTATCCCACTGAGAAGCTGTCATAGCCAACAGCCAATCATAGGCAGCGAAGGCTTTCCCTTACCCTGCTTCCACATGTATGCAAGGGGCATGTGAACATATGGCTGGGTACAGGGAGTGCTTTTGTCGCCTATGGTTGGCTGTTGGCTTTGTCCAACATGCATGAGCTCATCACTACTAATAAACATGGTTAGCATGGTCTGGATACAACACATGTTGCCCAATTTGCATTCTTTAGCCAATTGGTATGCACTAGCTAGATTTTCCTTAAAGTGCCTGTCTGGGCAAAAACATTCAGTACATCTGTGCAGTACATTCAGGTTTACCCATGTTTTGTTTCATTGAAAATGTTGCAAGAACCAAAGAATACCTCTTGATCCTGCTAGACATCCAGTGAGCTCTTAACTTCCTGTAAAGAGCTGACAATACTGCATCTGCTGCACCTAAATCCCAAACAGCAAGGTCTGTGCCTGAGTTCTCTGCTGGATACAGAACCCCTCTCTTATTTGTTATTTGGAAAAATGACAGTTCATGCAAGGGAACCCACAAACATCTTACAACTGAAAGAATTTTGCATTGAGCAGTGATCAAAAATGTGATTGAGCCAATATCAGAGGTTGGTGAGCAGTTATGCAAAATGCCAACAAGGAGTCAACCAGTTTTCTTCTATAATTTCATTTCAAACAGTAGACACAACATTGTATGATTTTGCCCCCCTAAAAAGAATAGCTTTCTATATTTACCTTTATCTTCGGCAGTGTCTGTTTCGTTGTGGCTCATGATAAAGTCAGTAGAAATGTTATGTCCCAAAGCATTCTGTAGCTCCATGAGATGACTGGTAGCCTGGTGAATGTCATTCTGTATGTCCTCCAGCAGACTTTCTTGGCTTTCTACTGCTTGAATGATTTCTGTTACCTCTGAAAAACAGTACATGGTGACCATGTGTCTGGGCAAGATCATGGGGGCTGCCAGGTGTCTGGAATTCCCCAGTAAAGGAAGACACATTCTGAAGTTGAAGAAAATTAGGGCTCGTTCACACCAGTCACCGCATTGCAACTCAATGGCTGGTGTGTGGTGCATTGTGACCCAGATCAGCGCACTGATGATGTGTGAGCTCGGCGGATCACATTTTTTTTTAAAGAACTTTATTGAGATGTCACACAGACGTCTCATAATATTAAATTGCCAGCCACGCAGTGTGAGGCAGTGGTTGGCCTAGTGCTGTGCTGAAAATAAGTACTGCATGCAGTACTTTTTCTCAGTGAATAATGCCCACACACCACCGCAATGCAGTGGTGTGAACTGGGCACATAGGAGATAAGTTATTTTGCCTTGTTCATGCTGTGGGACTGCATTGGAAAAGCTGTCCAACACAGTCCCACCGCATGTGATGTGAATGTACACAATTTGAGTTGTCACCAAAACAGGAATAGAGGGGAAATCCTGTGGCAACTGTCTAGGAGTGGATTTCCTTCTGATTGGAAAGATATCTTCTTACTTTCTGTTATGTCTGCAGGAACAGGAAGTGAAGCTCCTTGATGAGACTCGGATGACAAAAAAAAAAAAAAACACAGCAACTTTAACTTTACTCTATCCACAATAGAAAAAGCTTTAGATATACTTTAAGCTACTTACCTAGAGCAAGTAGTAGATGGCATTTACTGAAATTAAATATTGGTTATAAGTGGATTTATCTTAAAACCTAAGTTTAGTTAAAATGAAAAAAAGGGACATAACTTACAGGTAGTATTATGTGTCCCTTGTGTTGATTCTTCTTATTTCAGAAGAAAGCTTTCCCTCCTTTCTGAAGAAATGGGCAAAGCGCTTAGAAGATATCTATGGGTCAGAATCCTTGATGGAATACTATATCTAGATTATGTTTGTGTGGTGATCTGCAATATGCCGAACACAGTATATTATTTCCACCTGTCTGTTCTGCCCTATGGGGCTATTTTAAAGATTAAGCAATTGCTATGAAATGCTTTGAATAAAGTTTAATAAATTTGAATGCACTTTTGGTGTGGTACCTATAAAAAGTATTCACACCCCTTGAAATTTTCCACATGTTGTCATGTTACAATCAAAAATGTATTTCTTTGGGATTTTATGTGATAGACCAACACAAAGTGGCACATAATTGTGAAGTGGAAGGAAAATGATAAATGGTTTTCAATTTTTTTTTACAAATAAATATCTGAAAAGTGTGGTGTGCATTTGTATTCAGCCCCCTTTACTTTTATACCCCTATCTAAAATCTAGTGGAGCCAATTGCCTCCAGAAGTCACCTAATTAGTAAATAGAGTCCACCTGTGTGTAATTTAATCTCAGTCTAAATACAGCTGTTCTGTGAAGCCCTCAGAGGTTTGTTAGAGAACCTTAGTGAACAAACAGCACCATGAAGGCCGAGGAACACACCAGACAGGTCAGGGATAAAGTTGTGGAGAATTTTTAAGCAGGGTTAGGTTATAAAAAAAATATCCCAAGCTTTGAACATCTCACAGAGCACTGTTCAATCCATCATCCAAAAATGGAAAGAGTATGGCACAACTGCAAACCTATCAAGACATGACCGTCCACCTAAACTGACAGGCAGGGCAAGGAGAGCATTAATCATAGAAGCAGCCAAGAGGCCCATGGTAACTCTGGAGGAGCTGCAGAGATCCACAGCTCAGGTTGGAAATTCTGTCCACAGGATAACTATTAGTCGTGCACTCCACAAATCTGGCCTTTCTGGAAGAGAGGCAAGAAGAAAGCCATTGTTAAAAGAAAGCCATAAGAAGTCCTGTTTGCAGTTGGTGAGAAGCCATGTGGGGGACACAGCAAACATGTGGAAGTTGGTGCTCTGGGAAGATGAGACCAAAATTGAATTTTTGGCCTAAAAGCAAAACGCTATGTGTGACGGAAAACTAAAACTGCACAACACCCTGAACACACCATCCCCACTGTGAAACATGGTGGTGGCAGCATCATGTTGTGGGGAAGCTTTTCTTCAGCAGGGACAGGGAAGCTGGTCAGAGTTGATGGGAAGATGGATGGAGCCAAAACAGGGCAATCTTAGAAGAAAAGCTGGTAGAGTCTGCAAAAGACTTGAGACTGGGGCAGTGGTTCACCTTCCAGCAGGACAACGACCCTAAAAATACAGCCAGAGCTACAATGGAATGGTTTAGATAAAAGCATATTCATGTGGTTGTAGAATGACCCAGTCAAAGTTCAAACCTAAATCCAATTGAGAATCTGTGGCAAGACTTGAAAATTGCTTGTTCACAGCATGTGCATTTTTTTTTTATCCAATCTGACAGTGCTTGAGCTATTTTGCAAAGAAGAATGGGCAAAAAATGTCACTCTCTAGATGTGCAAAGCTGGTAGAGACATCCCCAAAAAGACTTGCAGCTGTATTTGCAGCGAAAGGTGGATCTACAAAGTTTTGACTCAGGGGGGGTGAATATAAATGCAAGCCACAATTTTCACATATTTATTTGTACAAAATAAAAATTTTAAAAAACTATTTTTTTTTTATCCTTCCACTTAAAAATTATTTGCCACATTTTGTTGGTCTATCAAAAAAAATCCCAATAAAATACATTTATGTTTTTGGTTGTAACATGACAAAATGTGGAAAATTTCAAGGGGACTGTGATAGTGTGGTGGGCAATATGACACTGAAGCTGACATCAATAGTGGTACTAATACAGTGATCAGTGCTAATACTATACACTGTCATTGTACTAATGACATTGGCTGGAAAGGGGTTAACATCTAGGGCAATCAAGGGGTTAAATGTGTGCCTAACAATGTTTACTGTATGTGTTATGTGGTGCTTTTACAAAGTGATCTTGCTGTTTTTTACAAAAAAAACAGCAAGCTCGTCTGTCAGTGTTTGGAGCTCTGTGATGTTTACAGAGCCGATCAGCAGGACTCAGCAATCAATCATTGGCTGGGACCCACTGATCGGCTTGTGCTGTAACAAATCACAGCACATCCAGGGCGGTGCATGCATGTGCACCCCTACCCATTAGCGCTGATCACGTATGAGATACACGATCCAGTGCAGAGTGGCCGCCCTGCAGCAGTATGTCTATGTGGGTAGGTCAGCATGCGGTTAAAGTGGTTGTAAACCTCAGAAATAAAATATAAACAAAGCATTTCCCTCTATAGTGTGTACTTGTCTCAATTACGAGCACTAAGTTTCATATCTGTCTGCTGCTTCACTTCTCTGCTATCTGTATCTTTTGACAAGTTTTGCTAACACAAAGAGAAAAAAGGTGACGGGGGAGGGATCTCCAGCTGATTACCAGCCTCAACTCTGTTCCTGTGTGCTGTGTGAAGGGGGGTGTGTCCCTTCCCTCCAATCAGCTCTCAGAGCTGTCCTCATTGAGCTCTGCAGAGTGTAAATTCAGCCCTCTTTTCTATCAGCTCAGACAAGCTTTATAAAGTCAGCACTTTGAATGGCTGTAGAGAAGAGAAGACTGGCGATAAACAGGTAACAATTTATGTTGGTGGATTTGTTTCATTTCTGTGTATCGCCTGATGATAGTCACTTCAGTGAGTATATGTGAGGATATCCAACTACTTTAAATGTCTAAAACTGAGGGAAGTCATGTAGTGCAGAATGCCTACGTACCTTGTAGAACAGTGGTCATCAACCCTGTCCTCAGGGCCCACTAACAGGCCAGGTTTGCAAGATAAATACATCACAGGTGATATCATTTGCTGCTCAGTGATTGCACTATTCTAGTCTGCATCTCCCCAAGGTAACAAAAAACCCATAAAACCTGACCTGTTAGTGGTCCCTGAGGACAGAGTTGATGACCACTGTTGTAGAGCACACGTGGAGCCATCCAATGGCCTGCCGAAGTCTCATATGCAGAGAAAGAAAAAAGGTAGTGGCCACAGTAGAAACATCCCAGCCATGAGAACATTTATTCAAATGCACAACAATCACCCAGCTGAGATGCCACCTTATCTAACGTGTTTTACCAAAAAAAGGGTTAATTATAGAGATGACTAAACCTGTTTTGGGTAAAACATGATAGATATATATATATCGGTAGGCCATTTCTTTTCGCCCTTTGCTGTTTTGTATGTAATGTAAACATATAAACAGAGGATCGGTAATTGTTTTTTTTTTTCTTCTGCGTTGTCAGCGTGAGAAGAAAAAAAAAGACGATCACCGGCTTCAGTTTGCAGGGACATCGGTCCCAAAGAGGAACGGCATGTTATGTGCCGCAGTACCGCCTGCCAGTGCCAAAAATCGGTGCCCACAGTGCCCAGCAATCAGTGCCCACAGTGCCCACGATACTTAAGTGCCAGCAATCAGTGCCACCTATCAATGCCCACCAGTGGTGCCAATCAGTGCCTCATCAGTGCCACCTAGCAGTGATGCCTATCAGTGTCACATACCAGTGTTTATCAGTGCCACCTATTAGTGCCCTTCAGTGCCACCTATCAATGCCCATCAGTGCTGCCCATCAGTGCCACCCATCAGTGCCACCTCTTAGTGCCCACCAATGCCACCTATCAGTGCCCATCAGTGCAGCCTTATTGGTGCCCATCAGTGCAGCCTATCAGTGCCCATCAGTGTAGCCTTATCAGCGTACATCAATGAAGGATAAAAAATACCCGTTAACAAAATATAAAACAGTTTGTATTTTTTTTTGACCAAGAGATTATACTAAGGAATACCCACTCTTTGTGTAATTAATGTAATTTAAAAATTGGTGCTTTAAAAACCCTTTAATCTGTTTGAATTGCCATTGGAACCATATTCTCTTTTATGTTTCTAGTGTTGTATTTGTGAAGGAAAGACAGAAGATTGGCCACTGTGGACTGAAGTACTGTTCTTCAATTGAACAGTAATATTCCAATACAGCATTTTTAAGCATCCTATTGTATACAATGCAAAACATTATCTATTTATGTAGAAGGACCTTACCTGCATTTACTGGGGCTCCCTGTGTTTCCTCAGCTTTAGAGGTGTGTTCCAGAGGAATAGGAATAGAATTGGGATCTGTGTGAAGAGTGAGACAGATTTTGTATGAGACCAAGCAGAAATAACATCATTTATTGTGTCAGCCATGAAATATAATTGCAAAGAGCAATAATGGGCAGTAGCCACAATAAGCTAGTGGTGTTTCAGCTGCGGACCGTACATTAGATCAGTTCAGTCACGTTTTTTTATCATCAGTTGTTGTCAGTAAACATCAGTTTTCATCCATTTTCATTTCCGTTTTTCATCCGTTTACGTCTGTTTTTCATCCGATTAGGTCCGTTTTTCATCAGTTTTTTATCCGTTTATGTCCCTTTTTTATTATCCGTTTATGTCCGTTTTTATCCGTTTTTTTTTTTTTTTAATAAAAAACAGTTTTTCATGAATTATGGGAATTTTTTTAATGAAAAACGGATGTCAGCGGATCGGATGTGAACGGATCGTCCGCTAACGTCCGTTTTTCGTCCGTTCCGGTTTTTTTACGGAAGACAAAATAGGGTCTTCTTCCGTTCAGAAAAACGGACCTTAACGGAGACGGATGTTAACGGACGTTAGCGGATGATCATCCGCTAACGTCCGCTATCCCATAGACAAGCATTAATGTCCATTTTCATCCGTAAACGGACGTATGAAAAAACGGACGAACGGTCCGCATGTGTGAAAGGGGCCTTAGAGTAGTCAAAAAAAAAAAAAAAAGATGATTGTTGATTGATTACTACCTGTGCTCTATTGCTTTGTCATATCCAGTATTGGCTATAATCACAGCTATCTGCAATGCTATATTTATGGTCTAGAGCCCTACGGACGACAAGAGTAACGATGACACATAGGACTAACACAAAACTCACCAACATGAAATAGACCTGAAAGTGTGCCTTGGTCTACCGTATGGTACACCAAAATAAGGGGGCATACCCTAGATAAGGAATGATAAGAAGTAGTTATGGAATAATGTGGAATGAGTATTCAGTCTGGGGTAAGAATACTTGGAAGAGGCTTTTAAAAGGGGAGGGTGCGTGGGTATCACGCACAGGAAACCGACAAAGACCGGCGGCCTTTGGGCTGCTTAAATTCCCTCCGGGCTCCTCCCATAACTTCAGGCCGGTACCCGGCCTTTCAATTTATGGTCTAGAGCCCTACGGACGACAAGAGTAACGATGACACATAGGACTAACACAAAACTCACCAACATGAAATAGACCTGAAAGTGTGCCTTGGTCTAACGTATGGTACACCAAAATAAGGGGGCAAAAACCTTCAGGTAGGGGATAATAATTTATTAAAGGTAAATGTGACTGAGTAGTTGGGCAAAGGCCTGAGCCCTCTCCAACTGTGGGTTAGGTATGTAGCGAGAAGCAGGCCGACTTCCACCGACCTAGTTTCTCGATCACATGGTCCGGAACCCCCTATCTTGGGGCCGACGTGGCCGCCCCGATCCGGAATGAATGCCCGGAGTATTGGCTGGGGTCCAATTGAAGATTGCCGAGAAGGTCCCGGACAGGTACCACGAACTGCGACGAGTTTGAGGGGTTTAACTGGAAAGGGTTAAAGCGGACTGGACCCTGGGCGGTCGGATAGCAGTGCCGTCGAGCGGTTTAACACGGCAACTGGGCACCAGTTGTTGTGGGTCCTGCACGGTGAATATCTATTCCGGAACCTCGCTGCTGAGTCTTAGACGTCGCCAAGTGAAGAACGTAGAGATCCTGGTGGCGGCAGAGATTACTTTATGCAAGACTGGACCGGCTGGGTGGCTGCGAGTAAACTCGCTGGGCCGTAGGAACCCATAAACGCCATGTGTATCGCAGCCTGCAAGACGGTGCTAAGGAGGAGACCAAAGGGGGACCTATCCAGGACGTCAGACATCCCCTTAAGACCTCCACAGTGATAGGCAGCCGCTTCGGGCGGACTGGCGGCTGGAGCTTCTGAACTCCACGCAGTAGAGCCCTCACTGCATGGAAGGAGAACACCGAAGGCCTAGCGGGGTCTCGAAGTGACAAGTAGTGCTGCACCCCGGCCACGTACTGACGTTTCGCGCTGTGTGACAGTGCCAGGTGAGAATGGCAATAAGCGATAAACGCCAGAACCTGATCGACGCTGGAAGATTCACGGGGCGTTGGGGCAGGAACTTATCAAACACCCCCAGGCCGTCTGGCAGGCCCGACAGGTGTTGCGGGCGAGCGAAGCGTTGATGAAGTTTAGTAGCTGACTGCAAACGTGGGGCTAGTCCAAGGTCAGTTGTGACCAATCCGGGATAGAGGCTGAGAGATGGTAGGCTCCTGGCATCTGTTAAACGGGAGAGTGCGTCCGCTGCTGAGTTGAGCTTCCCTGGAACGAATGAGCAGTAAACATTGAATTGATGTTGTAGGGATAGCTGGACCAGTCCGCGGAGGAAGGACATGACGGGCCTGGATTTAGACCTGCCCTTGCTGATGATCTCGGCTGTGGCTTGTTTGTCTGTCGTAAAGCCACCGTCTGTCCAGACCAATGGTGAGCCCATAGGTGAGCGGCTGCTACGACGGGGAACAGCTAAAAGAGGGCTGACGTGGTAGTAAAGCCCGGTGTGGCTAGTGCCTGAGGAGGCCAAGGGGCGGCGAACCACAAAATGGCCAAAAATGGCGGCGCATCCTGTGGATGCCGCCGCATCGGTCACCACTTGAGGTGACTGCGTGGACACGACTGGGATGAACAGGGACACAACGTTCCAATTACTAAGAAAGTGTTCCCACATGGCCAGATCTGCCCTGGCTGCTGAATCCAGCCTGACGACCTGGTTAGGGTCCTGAGTGTAGGACAGGAAGACCGGCAACCGGGACACGAAGGAGCGGCCCTGGGTGATGATCCTCGTAGCAAAATTCAACATCCCGAAGAGAGACTGAAGTTGCTTCTGAGTACATCCCCCACCCGGGTGAACACTCGCAGAACCGTCCTGAAACGGCCCAACTTATCTGCGGGAAGGCTGGCCTGCATGGCAGGCGTGTCAAGGTCGATGCCCAAGAACGTGATCTTGTGCGCCAGGGCCGTCCACCTTGCGTTCCGCTATGGGGACGTTCAGATTGTCGAAAACCGTCCTCAACTTTCCAAGATCCCCTGGGGGAGCCCCGGGTGGTTCTATCAGAAGGAAGTCATCCAAATAATGGACGACCTTGTGGCGCTGTGCCTCGTAGAGAAGGATCCACGCCAGGGTCTCCGAGAACTTATCAAATAACCAAAGACTACTCTTAGACCCGAAGGTCAATTTGGTTGCGAAATAATATCGCTCCCTCCACTTGATGCCGTGCCAGCACCACAGGGAAGGATGTATGGGCAGTAGCTTGAAGGCGTCAGATATGTCCGCCTTCGAGAGCCAAGCACCTACCCCTGCCCTGAGTATGGCCTGGGTAGCCATATCTACCGAAGCGTACTTCAGTGAGAACTCCTCGGAGGGAATGAGCGAGTTGAGACTGGGAACGACGGAAGAATGAGGCGCTGACAGATCATACGCCAGACGTTTATTTTATTTTTTTTCCGAAAATTTTCCCTGTACAAGCCCGATAGGGCTAACCCTCCAGATACTAAAGGGAGACTGACTGAACGGGCCTATCATAAAGTCCCGATCCAACTCCGTCTGAAGAAGGACGTCGATAGCTGGCTCATCTGTTGCTGCTGAGCGCAGGTTCGGACATTCGTGGGTGGTGTGGGGCAGGGTGATGAGCCCGGTATGAAACTCATCGGTGAGACCTCGAGTGAGGTAGCTGGCGAGTGACGGAGTGGGGTGTGAGGTCAAGTAAACATCGAGCCAAAGGACATTGACCTGGCTTAGTCACGGTTTCTTCTGCTTGGGGT